>JZKD02S1451885.1:0-10954 GCA_000966675.3 Picea glauca
ACTGAAGTCGAGAAGACTATGGTTAAAAGTAGGGGACTCAAACACTTTCTTCTTTCACAAGAAAGCTCAAAATAGGAGGAAGAAAAATGAAGTTACAAGTATCCTTTCAAACTCTGGGAAGCAATTGGATACCTTTGAACAAGTCAAGGAAGCAACTTCATAACACTTTGAGTCACTTTACCTACAAACTAATGAAGAAGGATTAGAGGAAGACACACGAGCATTGCTCGATAATATCCCAGACCTCATCTTTGATCATGACAACACCCAACTAGTGAAGGAGATATCAGAAGAGGAAATCGTCAAAGCGGTGTGGGAAATGGACCCAGACAAATTCTTAGGGTCTGATGGCTTCCCAATTAGGTTTTATCGCCATTTGTGGACCATTATAAAGTGATATCTCAAAAAAATGTTGAATTATACTCTGCAAAAATAGAAATTGGGAGGTGCCACAAACTCAACCTTCTTAGCCCTCATTCCTAAAGAATCAAATCCTTCAAACTTCTCCCTCTTTTGACCAATTTCCCTCTGCAATTCTTCTTACAAAATCCTCACAAAAATCACAAGAAACCGCTTAAAACCTTTACTTTCCAAGCTTATTGCAGAAAATCGGGGAGGCTTTCTAAAAAACAAATAGATTACAGACAATATAGTACTAGTACAGGAAGCAATCCATTCCAATAGGAGAAACAAAGACCCAGGAATGGTTATCAAGTTGGATATGGCGAATTCCTTTGAACGGGTCAAACACTATTTTATGTTCTCAGTTCTTAAAGACTATGGGTTCTATGATGCCTTTATCAATTGTATCAAGGCATGCATTGGTTCTCCTTGGATAACACCCCTGTTAAATGGTCACCCCTCCAATTTCTTCAAATCTAGCAGAGGCCTAAGACAAGGTTGTCCTCATTCCCCCTACCTATATATCCTTTTCGTTGATTCTCTCAGTTGGAAATTGGAAGAAGAAAGAAGGATTGGCATGATTCTTGGATTACTTATAGCTCAGGGGTTCAAGGAATTAAATCACTCCCAATTTGATGATGAGTCTCTTCTCTTGGGGGCGGCTACTAAAATCATTGCCAAACGATTTCAGAAAGTTCTAGACTCCTTTCTCTCTACTTCTAGAGGAAAAATGAGCATTTCTAAATGTAATATCTACGGCTAGAATGTTCCGGAACATATAAGAGATTACATCTCCAGAATATTCATATTTCCCTTCATTATCACTTGGACTCATTTCAAATATCTAGGAATGCCCATTTTTCTAAATTCCTATGGTTCTTTTTCCTGGCAGGACATCATTGACAAAATCCTCTCACGGATCCAAATATGGGGGGGACGCTGGCTTAACCCAACTAGAAAAATGGTGCTCCTCAAGTCTGTTCTCTCCTCTCTATCCATCTATCAATGTTCCGATCTTCTTTCCCACAAAGGTATTCTCGAAAAAAATTCCAGAGCTCTTCGAAGTTTCCTTTGGGCTGGGGGAAAACTAACACAAAGAAATTCCATCTTCTCAAATGGAAACTTGTTTTCCAACCTTTCAATAAAGGATGTCTAGATATCAAAGACCCAATTCTAATGAACTCATTTCTGGGAGAAAAAATTTCCTGGTGTCTCATCTCAGGGCCCCCATAATGGTGGAAATCTGCTCTTATTGCCAAATATTTCAACTCCTCAAGACTCCGTTGTTTGGATGGTTCCCCTCCCCAGCTTCTTGGCTCCCCAATTTGGCGTCTCCTGAAGCACTCTTCTCATCTTATCAAATCTAAACTCTCTTGGGCACCAGGAAATGGATCTCATATAAATCTTTGGACCGATCGTACCTTGGACCTAGAACCAATAAGAAGACAAGACTCCCTCCGCCCTATGAAATATTGGTGCTAATCCAAAGGTATTCTCCTTCTTCAAGACTTCTTCATTTGGGTCCCTGATGGTGACTTGATCAATTGGAAACCTTTGGACACCCCTTCTCATCTCTTCCCTTTAGTATCTCTTTTCTACAATATGTTGGTAGGTTGTGCCCCCATTAATTCTCACAAAATTGACTCTTGTAGTTGGGGCCTCTTAAGATACTCAGTTAAAGTGGGCTACTCTTCCCTTCAATATTCCATTCAAGGTCCTTTAGTCTCCAGAATCTGGAAAGATATTTGGTGAGGACCTTCTCTTCCCAAAGTTAACATCTTCTGTTGGTTCATGGTTCATGGGAAAATCCTAACTACGAAGAACTTGCAAAAACAAGGAATAATGGGTCCTTCATGATGTCCTCTCTTCCTTATATTCCATCCATCACCTTTTCTTGGAATGTTCTTCCTCTTCTCAAATCTGGAATATCCTTTTCCTTCCCCTCTCCCCCAAAAATTTTCCTCCGGAGAATTGGAATGAATTGTTCATTTCTTGGAAACAAAGATATGTTGGCAGCTTCAAAAACAATAAATTCTTCACTCTTTTATGGAAAAAAATTAATCCAGGTGGATATCAGTGGCCACCCACCTATTCCACTGGCTCGAAAAACAGTTTTCCACCTTGGCAGTTTTTCGACAGTTTTTCAGGTTCCAAACTTCCGGGGCCATTTTGAGGCCCTAAACAATGTTTTTTGCAGATTTGGGGCCTAGGTTACTGCTTAAGAAATTGACCTGGGCCATTCAAAAATCATTCTTCTTGGTTAGGCCTTTCCAATAGTGTATCGAGTGCCCCAAACGAAGATCGTATGCAAAATTTACATCCCCGGGAAGTTAACGTATCAACTATCCCCATCAAGGCCCACAAACCTTTTGTCTTTTCATCTTCCGAGGTTAGGGTTTTGGATTTTCCTTATGTTAAAAAGGCCTTTGGAGCCTCATTTTAAGAACCTTCTTCTTGCGAATGAGAGTATCCATCACATATCTTCTTAGAGATAAGTTTCCACCATTCTAGCAAGTCTTTCACTCTGTATTTTTACAGTTCTGTACATTTCGCACAATAATAGAAATTGTGTATTATTGTATATCTGTGCCTTTTGTTATATTTCCGATATATCTCTGTTATATTATTGCCACTCTTTCAATATCTCTGTATATTTCTGTGCTATATCTCTGCTCTCATTTCGTGCCAAAAATAATCTGGATCAATGGTATCAGAGCAAGCTGCCCTTGATTGTTTTTCAGTGCATGTCCCAGACGAGGTCTGAGTATAGCAAGTTGGGTCCCGAGCTTGTCTCTATTGAGGAAAATTTCTCTTGCACACCCAACAAATCCTCCATGGTGGAATAAAATAAAAATGACGGAGAAAATGATTCTATTAATATGTTGCTTGATCAAGCTCTCACGTGACAGAGGGACAAAATGATGAAGAATTTTTCCCACATCCTTCAACGCATGCTGATAAAAATAGGCGTGTATTAATCAAGCAACCACTTTGGAGGCACTTTGCCTTTCAAGGTACAAGTTAATTTTGATATTCCCATATTTGAAGGACAGATAGATGCAGATGCCCTAGAAAATGGTTAAATATCCTAGAAGGTTATTTCTTTTTCATAATTTCTCCGACAAGGAAAAGATCACCTTCGCACTCCTTAAGGATCTCCCCCATGTCAAACATTGGTGGGAAAATTACTGGGAGAAAATTTCTATAGAGGATTCTAGAATATATGGGGTCGAGCCCACTTGGGATTTTTTTGTGGATGTGGTAAAGAAACAATATTACCCTGTTGGAAACTATGAGGACTAGTACATGAGATGGACCACACTACGACAAGAGAGGGGCCAAGTAGTTTCAGAGTTCACCAATACCTTCCATACCTTGCGCACCAAGCTGGGTATCAAAGAATCCAAATGACATTTGGTTATGAAATACTACGAGGCTCTACACAGATACATCTAAACTGAAATGGATTTTCTTTACATCTCATCACTCAGTGATACTTATTGATATGCTGTTAAAATCGAGCAGAAATTCAAGCACCAGAACAAGCGTGATTTTGGGTCTGCAAATTCGCAACAACAAAAGTATGATCAAGACAACCCTAACAAACAACTTCATGAAAACCCATACAAGTCATAGGAAAAGAAGGGTCAAGGAAAGACGAATAAGGACGCCGCGAAATGGTCCGATTTCCACAAAATCCCCTGGCACAACACCGATGAATGTCTCTCAAAACAGTCATTGGTGGCCAAGATCAAAGGAAAAGAGTCGAACCCTAATTCAGAATCTATTTCAAAAAATACTGATAGAAGACAGATCATCAACGTAGACCTAACTGTTATTGTCGCGACCGTAGAAATTCAACCGGAAGAACCAATATATCCTAAAGATGGGGAGCACCTTTTTCATTCATATATGTGGATGAAAGGGACCCCGCTACATTTTATTGTTGATAGCAGAAGCAAGAAGAACCTCATCTCAATAGAGGTCATCAAACAGTTGGGATTTTCCACAACACAACACCACACCTGCAACCATACAACGTCGGGTGGCTTTGCCAGGGACGAGATCTTTGTGTCAACCAGCAGTGTTGATTGTCATATGACATCCATCCCTTTAAGGATGAGGTATTATATGATGTTGCCCCATTGGATGTCTGTGATGTTCTCTTGGGCCAGCCATGTATGTGGAATCGCCATGTTGTTTATGAGTCTTGACCCCGTAGTGTCATTGTTACTTTAGGGGGTCATCTCTACAGAATGAGATAGTTCCAACTATTGTCCCACCTAAATAGTGTCGCAAGGTAGTATCTCATACTACAAAATTCATCTTCTTCACAATCTGTGAAAAAGGTGCATAGAATGACACTACAACCACTACATCCTCTGTACAAGCACCTTCTATCCACAGAAGAAGATAGACAAGATTGCAACAAAGCGAAAGGATTATTTCTGCACATAGTCATCTCATGTAACCAGACTGGTTAAAAAAGTCGAACCCTTCCAGCCACAGGTTCATGAAATCCTTCAACAAGATAAGCATCGCAACTTCTCTAGCAAGGCAAACAAATCACCAATATTTAGATACAACAAACGATTCCCCTTGTTGGAGCCACCTTTTCCAAGTGGTTGAAATATAATTCTTAAAATCAAAAGTTGGTTTTCAGGCTGTCTTTTACTTTATGATCTTTACCCACTGAAAGCCTCAATACACCGACATGCAAAGTGGTGATGGTCGTTATTGTTCTAAATCACCGTCACTTAATCGTTAAACAAGTTTATCACTTTTATTACCTCGTGCTATCGCTCTTCGGGAGTTACAAGTCGCATGGTTTCCAAACTCTGATATGCGAAGTCGCGAAACGGTTCCAAAAGTTACCCTGGTTAGTGTCAAGAGTAAATCCTTTAAACCTTGCTTAAACATTATCGTGCTTTCGTGACTCGGTGATTTCTCCCTCCAAAAGCCGCATCTTCACGACTCAGATCCACAAAATCATGATTTCCCTCTTTAGACATGGATTAACTAAAAGCTTGGGCAACGTCACAGGTGAAAGGCTAAATCGTGCCATCACGATTTCGGGTATTTTGGACTCCAAGACTAGGAACAAAATCATCTGAGACGACGAACGTCGAAAAGAGGTTTCAAGGGATGAAAGTACAAAATTGAAGGGACTTAACTAAATTAATTAATGCTTTAAAGGACCTTTAACATACATAGTCTACGGATGATATTTTTGAATGCTTCTGCATTTCTTTATTATCACAAATCTTTTAAACATTTATGGCATTGATTTGAATCTTGATGAGTTAATGGAAAATAAGATCTCGTTTCACGCCTAAATCTTTCCATTAAATGACTTGACCATTTTTTCAGCAAAGACTCACGCAAAGTTGAAAGATCAAAGCAAGGGAGTTTCTTTCATTATTTCAATTTTATTTCTATTTTGCGCGCAGAGCTTTTTCATCAGGATAACTTCTGCCTGTATTTACAATTCTTACTATAGGAGATTTGAGTAGAGAGTTCTCTATCATGGCTCCATGAAAAGCGTCCAAGGCGGCTGCCGAGAGTTCAAGTCAGGGCTCAGATGTTGTTTCCGATACTTCACCCCGAAGTATTGATACTGTCAAAACCTGGACATACATCTCTGACATTCTTCCGTTCGAATCGGTGAATTGTTCAGATGATTCCAACGATAACGAGAAGGATGATTTGGCCACCAAATACAAAATCATCATTCAAGCAGAGATGCACAAAATAGCGGCAAGGACACGACTCCTTCCCTATTATGATATGATCAGATGGGCGCTAGACCATGTGGATATCCTGACCAGGACTATTATCAGCGAGAAGAAGGTGACAATTGGGACTTTTAGACTAGAACATTTGTAGGCAATGTATCAGCTATCACCCACACCAAACTTCGTGTACAATGCTGAGTTTCTGAAAGGTTTCAAGGGGAAGGAATGCGAGCAATATGGCAGAAACTTGTCCAATCTGATCAAGGATTGGGTTTCGCACCACGCAAAATTCAGGGCGGATTGTAAAGGAATTTATTCAATCTCCTCCTTAGAACCTCAATTCAGGTATATAGCAATGATGGCTTGTAGGTTGTATGGGAGGGAGGACACCACACACTTTTTCCTCCTGTGGGTGCCTCTGATTCATACATTCGCTAAAGGTTTTTCTTTCGACTGGGCCAAACTGTTGTCGGACAGTCTAACCAGTCGAATTACCGAATATCGAGTGCAGAAGGCGAGTGGGAAAGCAACTTTGTTTTTCATGTCCGCCTACATCATGGACACTATTTGTTTCATGACGCCTTTCCCTCTAATGAGCTGGAGATGGACTCCATCTAATGCTGAGCCTATTCATGTCTATCACTTGAAACTTTGGGAGGACAAAGCCAAATAATTCATATACGATATTTTCAACTGGGTAATGGTACCGATGCATGTCTCCATCTTCGGTAACCCACCTCCCAAGATTTCAAATAGCATCGTGGCCAACTTAAGTAGTGTGGTTGACTGGTGTGTAGAAGCAGAGTTTTCATACATCAGGGTTTTCGACGCCTTTGTTACCCCATATGCTCTACCACTATTCGTGCCGGATAATCTGGTATGTCGCGAAATTGCCAGGCAAACCATGCTCGGTGGCATACGCAAAGAGCTCAAAGGTTTTTCAAAGAAGGTATGGCCGCCCTTCCCCATTCATTTTAATACATATTCTTTATTATATTTCGGACACGCCAAAGTCAAGGCTACGACCTTGGACGAATTTAAATTGGTCAACATCGAGTTTAAGAAACATGACCCACATAAGGTCGTGAGTAATCACATGGCGAATTGTGGCCTGAAAATATACGAACATGAGAATTCGCCTCATGACGACATCTTCCAAGGTGCGAGATCCTATGCTGAGGTCCTAAGTTGGATTCAAGCGTTGTCACCCGAGGATATGACCGATTTCTTCAAATTTCAAGAACATTGGTGGAGTTGCCTTCCCCCAGTTTTACAGGGTAAGAACCCATAGACTACAGATATACAACAAATGAAAGCCAAGGGCTCAAAAGATTCAGGTCCTGACTGGGAGGAAAATTAGGAAAAGACAAAGGAAATCGGAAACCTGGAACAAGAAGCCGAGATCCCCAACCCATCAAGCAAGCCAGACACGGTTGTTATCCTAGAGAAACCATCCAAGAAAATCGACAGGCCCATTGCTTCTATCACTCCCCTATAGTTCACAAAGGGGACCCCTGACATGGGATGGATTTTCGGTGAAGAGATAATACCCATTACTGTAGAAGAGTTGCCTCCGAACGAATTTTTCTTCGATAAGAAGAGAAAGGCAGTTGTGAAGCAAGAGATTTACCGAGAAGCGGGCACAGTAGCCAAAAAATTAAAAATCCTAGCTGATGGGAAAGCCATGAAAAAGGAGGAGTTTGCCACTTAGATAGCAGGTACGTTGGGGGCTTTTGCTACAGCCAACCAATATTCCGTCGGATCTCTAAAGGAACAATTAAAGCGGAAGAACCGATTGATCAGTACATTGGAGGCTAAGCTAGCTACAACAGAGGAAAATGGCAGAGATTAGGTGAACATAGGTCTAGAGCAAGCTAGAGCATCCGATCAAAAGGAAATCGAGCAACTCAGATCCGATCTCGAGCAAATACATCAGTCGACCCAGACCAGCCAAGCACAGGTAAGCCAACAAGAAGAACTGATAACGTAGTTACAGGTAAATTTGAATTCTGTCGAGAGCCAGGTTATAGATATCGGGATATTCCAATCCCAAGCCATTGAGATCCGAAAGAGACTGTCAGTAGCTCAACAAGATTTACTTCCTAAAGTGGAAGCCATCCAAAACCATTGCCAGACCATTGACCAAGTGCTGAAAGACATTTCTTTGAGAGAAAGAGAAGCTGGGGCGGCTCGGGTCGCTTTCCAAGAGGTTGTTATAGCCACAACAAAAAAATAAATGGTCAGTAGTTCCAGACTTTCCATCCCAGAGAAAACCAGAGGAAATATCTTGTTGAAGGCGTGGGAGCATAATATATCAGAAAATAGAGAATGAGGTAAAGAAATGAGAAACTCTTGTGAAGAAAATTTCATCTTGATAAATGAAATTTTGTTGGATCTCGATAGGGAAAGCAACACTGGGACACTGGGCCAGATCGATATAGCCAAGCACTTGCTCGATATCAAGGAGAATGAGGAAAAAGAGCAGGCTGAAATATCACAGATAAGCCAGATTGATATCGTCCAAGTGGATAAATGGTTAATAAAACCAAGTGTACATTTATGTTCTATCATCACTGAAGATGGACAAGTAGGAGAAAGGTTGCCATAATTAGTGAAGGATTGTTACACTTTTGAGGCAAACAACCAAACAGAGCTTTCAAAGTTGATAGCCCAATTGATCGAAAAGTGTGTCAATTGCATTGGGCAGGCGAAAGGGTAGGTGACTGGCGTCAAATGATGACAAGTGTTATTATGTTCTATTTCTGGGGAAAGAAGAGTTAAGAAAGGAAGGTGCTCTGCCTGCATGAAGGAGGACAAAGACAAAGAAGTGAAACGCTTAAATTTCCCATTTTGTAATCGAAAACTTCTGGAACGATTGAAATTTGAATGTTTAGAAGTTTGTATAAATATGTATTTTGAAGTGAGAATAGGGGCTGGACCTTTCTTGGCTGATTGTAATAGATACTTTTTTCCTTTTGAAAATTAATACAAAGCAATCTGAAGATTCCTGATTCCGTGAAGACTAAGTTATGACTTTTGTTTTCTCTGTTATCTTATATTAAATTTCATTTCGCATATATATTTCTGATGAATGCTTAGTTGTAATTTAGTACAACTTCTACTATGGTGACCAACTTTTTAGTCGTCTAATCACTTGCAGTTTTTCCTCTGTATTGGCTATCAGCAGGTACAAGACCTGTGAACGTTTTAGATCTCTATATTTTATGCTTCGTCAGATTTCTTCTTGCCTTTTTCTTCTTCTGTTTACAGGGCGAGATTCTCCCTTGATGGGAGCCTCGCATTGTTGAAAGCTTAATGTTTTCTCACATTTCATACATAATTCTTTAAAAAGTTAACTCAATTATGGGAGAAGGCCTTTGGTTTGTGTTCTACCTTTAACATCGGATTCGAAAATTCTTTTTTATACGGTCAAAAAAATGAAGTAGCATTTTAAACCTTGAACTTTCTTTTCAATTTTTGTTCCTCCATGACTGTGCCCGTTGCAAGACAGCCCAACATTGAACCCTGCGTATCGGATCAAACCATCATCGCTTTGAACCTTTTTGACACCATACTTAAAACTGCCATCACCCGGGTAGAACTCGAACGTTCATGGGCCACAATTGAATGGGATATAAGCATCTAGGAACATTTGAAAGCGAGACGGAGACAACTTAGAAATCATCCTTAGCTTCCTTTCCTGAAGGTTGATTCTTCCCTTTTTTTAATCTTTTACTCACTTTTGGATGCCTAGATCCTGTACTTTCTAGCCTTAAGTACAGAATCTAGAACAACACCCCCTCTCCCCTGGGAACTCAACACAATGGATACCATTTCTTCCTAAGGAGGGAGGATTGATCCAGGTGGATATCAGTGGCCACCCACCTATTCCACTGGCTCAAAAAATAGTTTTCCACCTTGGTAGTTTTTCGACAGTTTTTCGGGTTCCAAACTTTCGAGGTCGTTTTGAGGCCCTAAACAACATTTTTTGGCGATTTGGGGCCCACATGATTTTTAAAGGCACTATCATGGGTCGATCACAAATCGTTCTTCTCGTTTAGACCTTTCCAACGGTGTATCGAGTGCCCCAAACATAGATCGTATGCAAAAGTTACACCCCCTGGAAGTTGACTTATCAACTACCCCCATCGGGGCTCGCAAACCTTTCGTCTTTTCATTTTCTAGGGTTAGGGTTTTGGATTTTCCTTATATTAAAAATTCCTTTGAATCCTCATTGTAAGAATCATATTCTTGCGAATGAGAGTAGCCGTCACATCTCTTCTCAGAGATAAGTTGCCACCATTCTAGCGAGTCTTTCACTATGTATTTTTACAGTTCTGTACATTTCACACATTAATATAAATTGTGTATTACTATATATATGTGCCTTTTGTTATATTTCTGATATATCTCTATTATATTACTACCACTCTTTCAATATATCTATATATTTCTGTGTTATATCTTTGCTTTCATTTTGTGCTGTTTCAGGATAAATCCGTGAGTGCGGACACAAACCGATCTCCCTAGATCCACCTGGATCTAGAACAAAATAGGACAGAATAATACACTTTCCCTAGATCTAGACTATTGAATGAACTAAGAGATGAGGATCATGGACATACCTTATGAATGATTTCCTTAGGTCTTTGTTGTTCCAAGCTTCGCTCCAATGCTCTTGCACCATCCAGATCACAACAGTACAAACCAATCGAAGTAAAGGCAGATTAATATATTCAATAACTAGTCTATACATATGATCAAGGAATTATGTAATAAAGTGACATCATATTTATGGGAAAGGGACATATTACTGT
>JZKD02S1451896.1:0-10954 GCA_000966675.3 Picea glauca
AAGTGTCTCTCCTTGGGGAGCACCAATACTCTTTTTGAAAAGGAAAGATGGGACTTTGCGGTTGTGCATTGATTTTAAACAGATGAACAAGGTCACTCTGAGAAATAAATATCATTTACCAAGAATTCATGACCTATTTGATCAAGTAAAATGAGAAAAGATATTTTCGAAGATAGATCCGAGATCGAGCTATCGTCAGATAATGATAAAGGATGAAGACATTAGTGAGACAGCTTTTGGAACCAGGTACGAGCACTATGAATTTGTAGGGATTCCATCTGGATTGACAAATGCACCAACTACCTTCATTGTACTTAATGAATGCAATATTTAGAAATTACTTGAATTAGTTTGTCATTGTATTCCTAGATGACATTTTTATTTATTCAAAGTCAGAGGAGGAGAATGAGGAACAATTGAGGTTAGTACTACAAGTACTAAGAGAGCATCAATTGTATGCAAAGTTAAGTAAGTGTTCATTTTATCAGAGGTAGATTCATTACTTGGGACACATCATCTCTAAGGAAGGAATGGCAATGGATCTAGAGAAGATTGAAGTTATTAAGGAATGGCCTACACCTAAGAACATAACCAAGGTAAGGTCATTCATGGGGCTTGTTGAATACTACAATATATTCATTGAAGGATTTTCCATGGTTGTTCATCCAATTACATATTTACAGAAGAAGGGAATTAAATTTGAAAGGATAGCAAAGTGTGAAGAAAACTTCCAAATGTTGAAGGAAATGCTTATTTGTACACCCATTCTTAAGATTGTTGACCCGAATGAAGATTTTGTGGTATGTATAGATGCTTGCAAAGAGGAGCTTGGTGGAGTTCTTACTCAGAATGGGCATGTGATCTATTATGAATCCAAGAAGATTAAGGAGCATGAAAAGAACTATGTCAGACATGATGTAGAACTCGCTACAATAGTTCTTACGCTAAATATGTGGAGACATTACTTGATGGGGAGAAAGTTCAAGTTAAAAACAAACCGGGGTGGTCTGAAATATTTATTTGAACAACAAACTTTGAGTGCTAGGCAAACAAGATGGTTGGAATTTCTCAGCGAATATGACTTTCATACTAAACATATTAAAGGGAAGGATAACAAGGTTTTTTTATGCATTTCACAGAAGAGTACATGCAATGCAAGCTATAGCCATTAGTATGTGCAAGTCTAAATTGAGGAAAGAATGCTTGAGGTTGTTACCTCCGATGAGCATTATCTTCAGATCAAGGAAGGCTTACAGCAAGAGAATGCACAACAAAAGTATGAGGGTTATAAGTTGGAAGAGAATGGCATTCTTATGCATAAAAATAGAGTGTTTGTTCCTACTTCTTATGAATTATGGAAACTTGTATTAAAAGTAATGCATAATGTTCCATATGTTGGACATCCTAGTTAGAAGACAATTGCAGTAGTAAGAAATCAATATTTTTGGCTAGGAATGAAGAAGGATGTGGTTGATTATATAGCCAGGTGCATGGAATGTCAAAAAGTAAAGGCTGACCACAAAAATGCAGCAAGTTTGCTATAGTCATCACCAATTCCAGAGTGGAAATGGGAAGTGGTAATTATTGATTTCATCACCAAGTTGCCCAAGACAACCAGGCAACATGATTTAATAATGGTAGAGGTGGACAAATTAACTAAAGTTACTCACTTTATTCCAATTAAATTGGCTTATAAAGCAGCTAATATAGCAGAGATTTACTTGAAGGAGATTGTCATGTTGCACGAGATACCTAAGGCAATTATTTCATACAAAGATCCAAAGTTTACCTCAAACTTTTGGAAAGGATTATTCTAGGGTTTTGGTACAAATCTGAACTTCGGTACAACATATCATGGACAAACGAAGAGAGTCGATTAAGTGATTGAAAAACATGTTAAGAATGTATGTGATGGATAAGCCATCGAAGTGGGAGGATTACTACATTTAATAGAATTCGCCTATAATAATGGATATCAAGCTTCACTGAAGATGAGTCCATTTGAGACATTGTATGGCAGAAAGGATAATACTCCAGTTAGTTGGGACAATCCAACAGACAAAGTAGTACTTGGACCAGAATTGCTTAGAGGAATGGAAGAGCAAATGGCCAAGATCAACCAGAATTTAAAGGCGGTACAAGATAAGCAAAAGAGTTGTGCAAATAAAGGCAGAATACCAAGAGAATTTGAAGTTGGGGAGCATGTGTTTTTGAAAGTGAAACCAAAGAAAAGTCCGTTGAAGTTGGAAAGCTACAGTAAATTGGCAGCTGGATATTGTGGTCCTTTTGAGATCTTGGATAGGATAGGACCCATTGCATACATGCTTGCATTGTCTGCTGCCATAAAAGTGCAGAATGTGTTTCATGTGTTGTTGTTGAAGAAGCATGTGCATGATCCTAACCATGTTATTGATTGGACTTTGATTCAGGTGGAACCAGAAGGAAACTTCCATGTATAGCCAGTGTGCATATTGGACAAGAATGTCACCATGCTCAAGAACAATGTCATAGGGCAGGAAAAGGTCCAATGGGCCCACTACAACCCTGAAGAAACAACGTGGGAGCTAGAGGATGCAATGCGGGAGCCATATCCGCATTTGTTTTGACATTTTGATGTTCAAAAAAAATTATTGTAAATGTATATAATAGTAATGTGCACCGAGGACGATGCAAAATCTAGAGGGAGGGGAATGTAATACCCTAATTTTGATCCCCGGTTCAATGTTGTGTATGTACATAATGAATGGCTATAAGCCAGCAAATGTAATTTGTAATCAAACATTGGATGTTAATAAAAAGTACATCAACTACAAAAGAAAGGGGGTTATGACTCCACAAGAGGGGAAAGAAAAGGGGGCTTAAGCAGGCTAAGGAAAGGATTTTAGTAGGGGATTTAACCTAAAGTCTTTGTAACCTTAATTATGTCCCTTAATTATTAGCTAATTGTTGTTTAATTAAACCATGGGGGGGATTAGTGCATGAAGGAGATATGTGACCCCTTCATGCCATGCAACTAAAAGCTTTACTTTTTGGCATGCAAGCAAACTATTGTTTGGGTGTTGAAGGTTTGAGTGGGGAGTTCGCGGGTTGGGTACCATTCGAATTAGCAAAGAAACCGAACTATCGGGAGATTGAAGTACCCTATGAATTGTCCTTCATTTGGGGAAATGGAGAGAATTATCCTTGAGCAAACTACCATGAGAATGTTGTATTCAAATTATAGGAAGCCCCAGCGACGAATTATGTGATAATTGTGGCTATTAATCGTTTTCATTGAGAAAATTGCTATAGTTGATAATTCCCTAGAATCTCAGCAGTGAGATTTACTGGCCAGCTACGTTAGAGCCCTAGAGGGAAGTTGATCCGGATTATTTTGAGAACGACATGAAGGAAGAAATATAACCGAGATATAACAATGAAATACACAAAAATATAGAAGAGAACACGGAAAACAGTGAAACCCAACTTCTATTACTGAATAAGATAGAAAAACATTGTAAAACACAAACTGGAAAAATGGGGTAGCTTATCTCTGAAAAGAAAGAGATGTTGGCTACGCTTCATTCATAGGAAGCTTTACATCACAGTCCATTGCATGCTTAAAGGGACTCCTTCACCTCAATTATATATGAGAGTGAGAGGAGAACAATTCCCATGATGCATGTGGGATAAATTGGACTAAGTTTATAAAATGTCATAGGCATGTAAAATACTAGGATTTCACGGGTGGTCACCCATCCCAGTACTACTCTAGCCCAAGCGTGCTTAACTGCAAAGTTTTAATGGGATCTGATGCATTAATGCTATGTTGTAGGCATGTACATAAGACCATTACATGATGTTTGTAATTAACAAATGAAGATGACATTACATTCCATTCCCCATCAAAAGAGTGAATGTCATGGTTTATCAAAACCACAGGCTCAAAATGGTGATTCAGTGGAAAAGATGGATGGCCACTAAGATCCATCTGGATCATTCCTCCCCACTTAGGAAGCAATGGTCCCCATTGCGTCAAGTTCCCTTGGGAGACAGGGAGACCTCTATTAAATCTGAAGCTTGGTGCGTTGCTTTCCTTGCTGAAGAAGATGCCCTGCTTAGCTTGTTGAAGGTTGTCATGAACCTGTTGTTGGAGGGGTTGAATTCGTTCAACCAATCTAGCTGCATGATCTACCTAAGTGTGGGAGGACTCTGTCGATGAAAATGCAACATGAAGAGTATGAAGGGTTATGTTATAACCTTGCTTGACTGGGCAATGTGGAGGCACCCCCGTAGGTGCCACAAAAACATCTTGGTACTCTTCTACAATCCTTTCGATCTGCTTCTGCTGGATAGAAAGGTCTTGGACTGTGTCTGCAATGGTTGCAATGTCCTTTTGTTCACCTTCTGATTGGATTGTGAAGAGGCAAAACTTTGTAGTGTGAGAGATTACTTTGTGGCATTGTTTTGGTGGGACAATAGTTGAAACTACCTCTGGTATCCTGTATAGTTGACCCCCCAAAGTAACAATGACGCTACGGGGTCGAGACTCATAAATAGCATGACGCCTCCACATATATGGTTGTCCTAATAGAACATCACAAAATTCCAATGGGGCAACATCACATAATACCCCATCCTTGAAGGGCTTGATGCCATAGGACAAGCGACATTGTTGGCTGACATGAAGATCTTGACCCTGGAGAAGCCACCCAATGTTGTATGGCTGCAGGTGTGGTGTTGTTGGCCAATCCAACTGTTTGACAACCTCTGCTGAGATGATGTTCTTTTGCTTTCTGCTATCAACAATAAAATGCAGTGGGGTCCCCTATGGAAGAGTCGTTCCCCCTCCTCAGGATCCTCTTCTGGTTGGATTGTTGTAGTTGCAACAGTAGCAGTGGGTTCTGCATCAATGATCTGTCTCCTTTTATTATTTTCTAAAGAAGGGTCCAAGTTGAGGTTCGACTCTTTGTCTTTGAGCTCGACCACCAATGACTATATTGAGCAACATTCATCAGTGTTGTGCCAAGGGTTGTTGTGGAACTCACACCCCTTTCCAATGTCTTTCTTAGACTTCTCGTTACCCTTCTTTGTCTGCATCTAGGATTAGATCTCTTGAGGTTGGCCTTCCTTGCTCTGTCTATGCTTCTCCCACTTACTCTGTTGCTTGAATTTCTGCTCAATTTTGAGTGCATATCGATAAGCAACTCCCAGTGAGGAGATGTCCAAGAAATCCATCTCTGTTTGGATGTACCTGTGTAGACCACTGCGGTACTTCAAAACCAGGTGTCGCTCAGAGTCTTTCATACCCAGCTTTGAGCGCAAGGTATGAAAGATGTTGGTGTACTCCAGCACCGTCTGGTCTCTTTTCTGACGCAGAGTTGTCCATCTCATGTATTGGTCATCATAGTTTCTGACAGGGTAGAACTCCTCCTTTAGGGCATCTACAAAGGCCGCCCAAGTGGGTTCTCTCCCAAATAGTGTAGATTCATCCGCGNAAGTGTCTCTCCTTGGGGAGCACCAATACTCTTTTTGAAAAGGAAAGATGGGACTTTGCGGTTGTGCATTGATTTTAAACAGATGAACAAGGTCACTCTGAGAAATAAATATCATTTACCAAGAATTCATGACCTATTTGATCAAGTAAAATGAGAAAAGATATTTTCGAAGATAGATCCGAGATCGAGCTATCGTCAGATAATGATAAAGGATGAAGACATTAGTGAGACAGCTTTTGGAACCAGGTACGAGCACTATGAATTTGTAGGGATTCCATCTGGATTGACAAATGCACCAACTACCTTCATTGTACTTAATGAATGCAATATTTAGAAATTACTTGAATTAGTTTGTCATTGTATTCCTAGATGACATTTTTATTTATTCAAAGTCAGAGGAGGAGAATGAGGAACAATTGAGGTTAGTACTACAAGTACTAAGAGAGCATCAATTGTATGCAAAGTTAAGTAAGTGTTCATTTTATCAGAGGTAGATTCATTACTTGGGACACATCATCTCTAAGGAAGGAATGGCAATGGATCTAGAGAAGATTGAAGTTATTAAGGAATGGCCTACACCTAAGAACATAACCAAGGTAAGGTCATTCATGGGGCTTGTTGAATACTACAATATATTCATTGAAGGATTTTCCATGGTTGTTCATCCAATTACATATTTACAGAAGAAGGGAATTAAATTTGAAAGGATAGCAAAGTGTGAAGAAAACTTCCAAATGTTGAAGGAAATGCTTATTTGTACACCCATTCTTAAGATTGTTGACCCGAATGAAGATTTTGTGGTATGTATAGATGCTTGCAAAGAGGAGCTTGGTGGAGTTCTTACTCAGAATGGGCATGTGATCTATTATGAATCCAAGAAGATTAAGGAGCATGAAAAGAACTATGTCAGACATGATGTAGAACTCGCTACAATAGTTCTTACGCTAAATATGTGGAGACATTACTTGATGGGGAGAAAGTTCAAGTTAAAAACAAACCGGGGTGGTCTGAAATATTTATTTGAACAACAAACTTTGAGTGCTAGGCAAACAAGATGGTTGGAATTTCTCAGCGAATATGACTTTCATACTAAACATATTAAAGGGAAGGATAACAAGGTTTTTTTATGCATTTCACAGAAGAGTACATGCAATGCAAGCTATAGCCATTAGTATGTGCAAGTCTAAATTGAGGAAAGAATGCTTGAGGTTGTTACCTCCGATGAGCATTATCTTCAGATCAAGGAAGGCTTACAGCAAGAGAATGCACAACAAAAGTATGAGGGTTATAAGTTGGAAGAGAATGGCATTCTTATGCATAAAAATAGAGTGTTTGTTCCTACTTCTTATGAATTATGGAAACTTGTATTAAAAGTAATGCATAATGTTCCATATGTTGGACATCCTAGTTAGAAGACAATTGCAGTAGTAAGAAATCAATATTTTTGGCTAGGAATGAAGAAGGATGTGGTTGATTATATAGCCAGGTGCATGGAATGTCAAAAAGTAAAGGCTGACCACAAAAATGCAGCAAGTTTGCTATAGTCATCACCAATTCCAGAGTGGAAATGGGAAGTGGTAATTATTGATTTCATCACCAAGTTGCCCAAGACAACCAGGCAACATGATTTAATAATGGTAGAGGTGGACAAATTAACTAAAGTTACTCACTTTATTCCAATTAAATTGGCTTATAAAGCAGCTAATATAGCAGAGATTTACTTGAAGGAGATTGTCATGTTGCACGAGATACCTAAGGCAATTATTTCATACAAAGATCCAAAGTTTACCTCAAACTTTTGGAAAGGATTATTCTAGGGTTTTGGTACAAATCTGAACTTCGGTACAACATATCATGGACAAACGAAGAGAGTCGATTAAGTGATTGAAAAACATGTTAAGAATGTATGTGATGGATAAGCCATCGAAGTGGGAGGATTACTACATTTAATAGAATTCGCCTATAATAATGGATATCAAGCTTCACTGAAGATGAGTCCATTTGAGACATTGTATGGCAGAAAGGATAATACTCCAGTTAGTTGGGACAATCCAACAGACAAAGTAGTACTTGGACCAGAATTGCTTAGAGGAATGGAAGAGCAAATGGCCAAGATCAACCAGAATTTAAAGGCGGTACAAGATAAGCAAAAGAGTTGTGCAAATAAAGGCAGAATACCAAGAGAATTTGAAGTTGGGGAGCATGTGTTTTTGAAAGTGAAACCAAAGAAAAGTCCGTTGAAGTTGGAAAGCTACAGTAAATTGGCAGCTGGATATTGTGGTCCTTTTGAGATCTTGGATAGGATAGGACCCATTGCATACATGCTTGCATTGTCTGCTGCCATAAAAGTGCAGAATGTGTTTCATGTGTTGTTGTTGAAGAAGCATGTGCATGATCCTAACCATGTTATTGATTGGACTTTGATTCAGGTGGAACCAGAAGGAAACTTCCATGTATAGCCAGTGTGCATATTGGACAAGAATGTCACCATGCTCAAGAACAATGTCATAGGGCAGGAAAAGGTCCAATGGGCCCACTACAACCCTGAAGAAACAACGTGGGAGCTAGAGGATGCAATGCGGGAGCCATATCCGCATTTGTTTTGACATTTTGATGTTCAAAAAAAATTATTGTAAATGTATATAATAGTAATGTGCACCGAGGACGATGCAAAATCTAGAGGGAGGGGAATGTAATACCCTAATTTTGATCCCCGGTTCAATGTTGTGTATGTACATAATGAATGGCTATAAGCCAGCAAATGTAATTTGTAATCAAACATTGGATGTTAATAAAAAGTACATCAACTACAAAAGAAAAGGACAAAAGAAAGGGGGTTATGACTCCACAAGAGGGGAAAGACAAGGGGGCTTAAGCAGGCTAAGGAAAGGATTTTAGTAGGGGATTTAACCTAAAGTCTTTGTAACCTTAATTATTAGCTAATTGTTGTTTAATTAAACCATGGGGGGGATTAGTGCATGAAGAAGATATGTGACCCCTTCATGCCATGCAACTAAAAGATTTACTTTTTGGCATGCAAGCAAACTATTGTTTGGGTGTTGAAGGTTTGAGTGGGGAGTTCGCGGGTTGGGTACCATTCGAATTAGCAAAGAAACTGAACTATCAGGAGATTGAAGTACCCTGTGAATTGTCCTTCATTTGGGGAAATGGAGAGAATTATCCTTGAGCAAACTACCATGAGAATGTTGTATTCAAATTATAGGAAGCCCTAGTGACGAATTATGTGATAATTGTGGCTATTAATTGTTTTCATTAAGGAAATTGCTATAGTTGATAATTCCCTAGAATCTCAGCAGTGAGATTTACTGGCCAACTACGTTAGAGCCCTAGAGGGAAGTTGATCCGGATTATTTTGAGAACAACATGAAGAAAGAAATATAACCGAGATATAACAATGAAATACAAAAAAATATAGAAGAGAACACGGAAATACAGTGAAACCCAACTTCTATTACTGAATAAGATAGAAAAACATTGTAGAACACAAACTGGAAAAATGGGGTAGCTTATCTCTGAAAAGAAAGAGATGTTGGCTACGCTTCATTCACAAGAAGCTTTACATCACACTCCATTGCATGCTTAAAGGGACTCCTTCACCTCAATTATATATGAGAGTGAGAGGAGAACAATTCCCATGATGCATGTGGGATAAATTGGACTAAGTTTATAAAATGTCATAGGCATGTAAAATACTAGGATTTCACGGGTGGTCACCCATCCCAGTACTACTCTAGCCCAAGCGTGCTTAACTGCAAAGTTTTAATGGGATCTGATGCATTAATGCTATGTTGTAGGCATGTACATAAGACCATTACATGATGTTTGTAATTAACAAATGAAGATGACATTACATTCCATTCCCCATCAAAAGAGTGAATGTCATGGTTTATCAAAACCACAGGCTCAAAATGGTGATTCAGTGGAAAAGATGGATGGCCACTAAGATCCATCTGGATCATTCCTCCCCACTTAGGAAGCAATGGTCCCCATTGCGTCAAGTTCCCTTGGGAGACAGGGAGACCTCTATTAAATCTGAAGCTTGGTGCGTTGCTTTCCTTGCTGAAGAAGATGCCCTGCTTAGCTTGTTGAAGGTTGTCATGAACCTGTTGTTGGAGGGGTTGAATTCGTTCAACCAATCTAGCTGCATGATCTACCTAAGTGTGGGAGGACTCTGTCGATGAAAATGCAACATGAAGAGTATGAAGGGTTATGTTATAACCTTGCTTGACTGGGCAATGTGGAGGCACCCCCGTAGGTGCCACAAAAACATCTTGGTACTCTTCTACAATCCTTTCGATCTGCTTCTGCTGGATAGAAAGGTCTTGGACTGTGTCTGCAATGGTTGCAATGTCCTTTTGTTCACCTTCTGATTGGATTGTGAAGAGGCAAAACTTTGTAGTGTGAGAGATTACTTTGTGGCATTGTTTTGGTGGGACAATAGTTGAAACTACCTCTGGTATCCTGTATAGTTGACCCCCCAAAGTAACAATGACGCTACGGGGTCGAGACTCATAAATAGCATGACGCCTCCACATATATGGTTGTCCTAATAGAACATCACAAAATTCCAATGGGGCAACATCACATAATACCCCATCCTTGAAGGGCTTGATGCCATAGGACAAGCGACATTGTTGGCTGACATGAAGATCTTGACCCTGGAGAAGCCACCCAATGTTGTATGGCTGCAGGTGTGGTGTTGTTGGCCAATCCAACTGTTTGACAACCTCTGCTGAGATGATGTTCTTTTGCTTTCTGCTATCAACAATAAAATGCAGTGGGGTCCCCTATGGAAGAGTCGTTCCCCCTCCTCAGGATCCTCTTCTGGTTGGATTGTTGTAGTTGCAACAGTAGCAGTGGGTTCTGCATCAATGATCTGTCTCCTTTTATTATTTTCTAAAGAAGGGTCCAAGTTGAGGTTCGACTCTTTGTCTTTGAGCTCGACCACCAATGACTATATTGAGCAACATTCATCAGTGTTGTGCCAAGGGTTGTTGTGGAACTCACACCCCTTTCCAATGTCTTTCTTAGACTTCTCGTTACCCTTCTTTGTCTGCATCTAGGATTAGATCTCTTGAGGTTGGCCTTCCTTGCTCTGTCTATGCTTCTCCCACTTACTCTGTTGCTTGAATTTCTGCTCAATTTTGAGTGCATATCGATAAGCAACTCCCAGTGAGGAGATGTCCAAGAAATCCATCTCTGTTTGGATGTACCTGTGTAGACCACTGCGGTACTTCAAAACCAGGTGTCGCTCAGAGTCTTTCATACCCAGCTTTGAGCGCAAGGTATGAAAGATGTTGGTGTACTCCAGCACCGTCTGGTCTCTTTTCTGACGCAGAGTTGTCCATCTCATGTATTGGTCATCATAGTTTCTGACAGGGTAGAACTCCTCCTTTAGGGCATCTACAAAGGCCGCCCAAGTGGGTTCTCTCCCAAATAGTGTAGATTCATCCGCG
>JZKD02S1451907.1:14605-38466 GCA_000966675.3 Picea glauca
CCACTATGAAATAACATGCCAAACACAGAAATGGATCCTCATAAAGTTACTAATGAACTCTGATTTGCTTTCTAGGTCCCTCGGCTCCATTGATCCATTGGTGGTAGAATAAAAATCCTTTATTCTCTTCCAGTGCCAACTTTGATTGTTTATCGGCTTCATCATTGAATTCCCTGAAAATGTGTTGATATTTTATGGATCTGAACAACTTTGTTAATTCCTTGATCCTAATTTTCCAACCTTCCAATGTTGAAACCTGGAGTCTTCCTTTTTTAAGTAGCCACTCTATTATAACTTTTGAATCACCCATCACATGGATACTTGAAATAGACAAACTACTAGCAAGCAAAAGTGTTTCCCAAGCACCCAAGAGTTCTGCTTTAGTGTTTGTGCCACTGCCACAATTAAGGGTCCACTTGTAAACTGAAGCATCCATTGTTTTTATGACTCCACCAGCTCCACACATGTTACCTTCCTTCTGTGTTGCCCCATCGAACCAAGCTAATGCATCTTCATTGTTATGAGTAACCATAATATCCTGAGAAAGCTTGTCTTTTTTATTTGTGAACGTAAAGTTTACTAGAGCCTTTGTCTTATAGATCACAGTCATAATAGAAGGACTGGACTCTTCGAAGATTTCTTTATTTCTCTCATGCCAAATATGCCAACAAATATGAGCATAAATTTGAGAAGGAGCCAATTTTTCTTCAGTCCAATTTTTTATGCACTCATACATGTTTGTTTTGATCCAGCAACACTTGATATTTAACTCTTTAATCATTATATCCCAAACAGTTCTTGCAAAAGTACAGGAAATGAAGAGTTGAGATATGGATTATGACTCCTTCCTACAAAGAGGGCAATGCCCAGGACCTTCTCAACCCCTCTTTTGTAAGGAGTCCTAGGTAAGTGTTTTACCTTCCATGGCTAGCCACAGGAACAATTTCATCTTTAATGGCATGTTCCATTTCCATATGGTGCTTCTCCATATCTCCACCTTATTCAGATTTTTAGATTTAATGATGCTCAAATAAAAAAATATTATTGTTGGGATTCCTGAATCATCACCTCCAACCCACATTAATCTATCTTCTTCTTCTGTAATAAGAGCACCTGAATTAATATTCTGACATGTGCAAGAGTCTTAACATTCTAAAGGTGAAAAGAATTGGTTAAATTTAAAGAAAGGAAAGATGAATTGCCCATACCCAAAATCTTGTCCTTTCCTAAAGAAATTTGAATACCATTACCCAAAATCCAGAACAAACCGTGGGTGATATGGTGGATAACTTTAACCAATCCACTCCAAATTCTAGAAACCCCACTAACCTGAAACAAGGATGATTTGAGTCAGGTTATCACTTAAATGTCATGGATATACTTATCACAAATGACTCTATGCCAAATCACTTTCCCATTTAGTACTCTCCAAAGAGTATTAGCAGCCAAAGAATTACTGAAATCAAAAATATTTCGGATACCCCATCCTCCAAACGATTTTTGAAGTGCGATATGTTCCCATCTGCACAAATGTATTTGATGAGTCTCATTAGTTCTTCGCCAAAGGAAGTTATACATCAATTTTCTCAGAGAGTTTAGGATAGAACTAGGGACCACCGCTAGTGATAACCAATATATTGGTTGGCTCTCCAATACAACTTTCAAAACCGTAAATCTACCTCCAATGGATAACCACCTGTAGCACCAATTACTTATATTTTTTTCCACCTTTTTAATCAACCAACCCCATTCTTCAATTCATTGAAATCCAACTTTAATGAAAAAACCTAGATACTTGAAGCCCTGATCCATCTCCATGAAAGTGTAAGGGAAAATTGCCTTGTATGGTAACAGATCCAGTTCTGATAATCCCGCTTGATGAAAGGTAGATTTAGTTTCATTGATAGAAAGACCAGAGGACAGACATAAACTTTTCAAGATCTTATCGATTTCCCACCATTCCTGCATATTTGCATTAGTCATAATGACTGCATCATCAACAAAGAGAATATGCAAAATCTTTAAGGTCCTTGACACTTTTATACCAGAGAATCTACCTTCAATTTGGTTGTTTTTCAACAAAAGACTCAAGCCTTCCATAACTAGAATAAATAAAAGGGGAGATAATGGGCATCCTTGCCTTATACCTCGACCACTCTTAAAGAAGTCGGTTGTCTCTCCATTAATCAGGACTGAGAAATTTGAAGAAAACACACAACTCATGATCCAATTAGTCATATTATGTCCCAAACCTATCTAGAGAAGAATCAATCGCAACATATCCTAATTTATACAATCATAAGCTTTTTGCAAATCCAATTTTAATACCAGGTCTTTGAACTTCTTATTTTTAATACTATGTATGCATTCATGCACAATACCTATAGCATCTTGAATCTGTCTCCCTTGGAGGAATCCTAGTTGTTCCTCCAAAAGTGTTCTCGATAAAAAAGGTTTAATTTGATCTGTTATAACCTTTGAATTAATTTTATAACTTAAGTTACAATGTGAAATTGATCTAAAGTCTCCAAACTGGTTAGGCTTATTTACTTTAGGAATTAGAGTAATGAAAGTAGAGTTTAGTGCGCCTGGAATAAATCCTTTAAGCCTAGATTCTTCCACCATATCCAACAAATCATCCCCGACAATTTTGAAATGATGCTTGAAGAACTCCACCGTCCATCCATTCGGGCCCAGACTCTTGTCAACTTTAAAGTTTTTTAAAACCTTCTTTAATTCCTCTTTGTCCACAAGCTTGAAAAGTGCCTCAGCTTCTGAGTCTACTATCATTCTTGGAAATAAAGCCGCTACCCTGACCTGTTTTGTAATCAATGATCCTCTCTGTAACTTATAAAAATCTTTAAAATGATTCAGTGCAGCTAATTTGATGTTCTCCTGTCCCCTGTAGACTTGACCCTGATCTCCAATCATTTCCCACAAAGATTTATAATTTCTTCTGAAACTCGTGAAATTGTGGAAGAATTTAGTATTTAGGTCACCGCTCTTGATCCAGGTCGCCCGACTTCGTTGATGCCAAAGTTCCTATGATTCCTTTAGTAAGGTGATTCTTTCCGTCTCTAAATCTTTTAATGACAACTACAATAGAGAATTACTTAGACCCTCCTCCAAAATTTCAATCCTGAAAGAGATCTCATGCTCCAGGCTACAGAGTCTAGCATTGTTTAGCTTCTTTTGATTCTTTTTCCAACACTTAGTAATGACTTTCAGGTCTTTTAGTTTCCAGACCAATCACTTTTGTTTACCAGACTCATTTAGATATTTAGGATCCTTCCACAACTTTTGTAACATCAAAGTAAAATCATTCTCTTGAGTCCACAATGGATTGAAGTTGAAAGGGTAAGCTTTATACAAAGGGAGGAGGTCCAGTTGAAGAAGGATCGGTGCGTGATCGGAGATGAATGGGTATTCCACCTAGGCTCTATAAATGCCAACCAATTCAATAAGATCTTCAGACAGTAAATATCTATCAAGTCTTTTGGCTATGAAATCAATCCCCGAACGACCGTTGCGCCAAGTAGGTACTCTTTTCCCCAGCACAATGTCAATAAGATTTTTTTATGAAAAAAATTGTTGAAGAACAAAGCCAATTGTCCCAATAAGACATTACCAACCCAGATTTCCTTGGAGGATAATGTTAGATTAAGGTCACCTGCTAGGATAAGACTCTTTATGTTCAACAATCCTAACGAATCCAACTTCTCCCAGAACTGCTTGCACTCCAAGCACAGTCCATAAACATTAAGGAAATTAATCTATCTTCGACTTTCTAAACAATATCCTGACAAAAAGATCCCACCATAAGTAAGAAACAAAATCAAATCAAAATAATTAGGATCCCATGAAACCAACAAACCATCTGAGGTGCCAACAGAGTTAAATGCACAACTTAACCAAGTTGGTCTGAGAGAATGGAAGAAGGAACGAGCCTTTTCCGAATGAACAAGAGTCTCCTGTAAAAACACAATGTTTGGACGAGTCTTATCCAAAACACAAAGAACCAAGGCTACTTTTAGGGCGCCTCATGTCCCTCTTAAATTAAGTGAGAGAAGGATCATTACTTCATTCTAGCAAGGGCCTTCAAAGCTCTAAGGGCCCCACCATCGGTGGTTATAATCGGAACAGAAGGATCAACGATAGCAAGTGTCGATTTTTTACGGACACTTCTTGTTTTTATCGAGGAGGTCTCAATGCCCAGTCCCCTAGACCAAGCATACTCTTTCCCAACCTTTATAACCGCAAACTTCGAACATCTAGCCTCCCCACACCAACCTACAAACACATAAATACTTTTTTCAATATTTTATTTAAAAAATAAATTCAATAAAATATATTTTTAATATTTTATTAAAAAATAAATTCAATAAAAATAAATTTTTAATATTTTATTTTAAGAAAACACAAATTTCTTGAAAATACCTTAGTTATCATAATAAAGAGGCATATCGAAAATAACCAAACTTTTATACCACAAATTTGTTTAAACTTCACGGTATTATTGCCGTACTAACGAGACAAACATCGTAACTTACGATTTTCCCTCGACTCGTGAGCCAAATGACATACTCCAACCGTTTTATGTTTTTAATTTTTTCCGTTTAGTATTATTTAAATCTGATCAATTAATTAGGGATGGAATCTCACTAAATTAATTATGGATGAAATCTCACTAAAGACTCTCACATTACTCCTAATATGTTATTTTAATTATTAAAATTAAAATATGCAATTTTATTTATCCTTCTAAAATTTTAGCCAGATTTTTTATAAAAAAATAATTGAAAAAAAATAAAAATATAAAACATGTAAACTACATCTATTCAAATTAACCAACTCCAATTACTTCTACATTAAAAATTGAATTGTGAATCAAACTTAACTTTACTAAATTCAACCAAAAAATAAGTCACTCTCAACATAATAAGTTTTTATTAATATAATACATTATCTATAATAAAAAAATTGTTAATATTTAAAATTTATTTATAATATCTCCATTATTTATTAGTGGACGGTATACATAACTTATAATAATCCCTGCAAAATAATGAACCAGTGAGTACCCTCTCACATTATCTTGCAATCAAAAAAAACAAAATTAGTGTGGAAAAAATAACTATCATAGATAATAGATACTTGTATGGAAATTAAAATTAAACTCCTAAGTTGAACGAATCAATGTATAATATAGGTATGCAATGATGTACATGCTTTGAAGGGAAGGTTAACACTACAGAGGAAAGACATTAAATGAATTAATATTGGGGAATTGGGTGTAAGAAGTCTTAAGATGTGTTTGGTGGGATTTTGTCACTATTCATATTGAATATTAAAGATAATAATATATAAAGAAAATGAATACATTTATTATGTTTAATTTTTTTTTTATATAAAAATTATGTATAAGGTTTTGAAATGTCTAACATTTAGAGTAGATATTTTATTCATTATAAGGGATACTTAAAATTATCATAATAAGTAGAGTGTTCACAAAACTTTATACATAGTTTTTATTCAGAAAGTTTTCTAACATTATGATTAAATGTGGAAACTTTTATTATGTTTATAAAATATATATTAAATGTATATGTGTGGTGTCAATTAATAAATAAATATTAATTTTTTTCAATAGAAAATTAGTTCAAAATTATATTAAGATATAATTTTTTTTGCATAATATCATCTATGGCCAAGCCCAGTCTTAATATGACTGATAATAAGCTTTGGTAAAAAGGAAGTAACAGTCTTTGATTTCATACAGTCATTCAAGGAGACATGATACTCAAAAACCAAAAACCATCAATGGAGCACACACTCAAGATGGTTATGATCAAAACCCAACTAGAAACTAGAACAAAAACTATCTTGAAAAACTGAAAAATATAGATCAGAACATAGTCAGATAATTCATGGGTCCTGCTCCTCTAGGTTCCCATAGATAATAAGTTATTTTGCCTTTATACTCAAGAAGAGCTTGTTTTGAAAGTTGGTATGCCTCTTTGTTGAATTCTTTGTAGATGTGGTGGAAGCTAATATCCTGAATTTTTTTTATAATATCTTTAGTTCTAATCTTCCAACCTTCAATAGCACATGCCTGTAGTTGTCCTCTATCATTGAGCCAATCTATAATCACCCTGAAATAACCCATAGCTTGGAGTTTTGGGAGGGATAGATGACTAGCTAAAGTAAGAGTGGCCCAAGTACCTAAGAGCTCAACCTTTGTATTTGTGCCTTCACCACTATTTAGATGCCATCTATAAACTGAGTCAAAATTTTTAATAACCTCCCCTGCTCCACTTACTTTTTTATCACTTTGAGTTGCCCCATCAAAAAAAGCGATAGAAAATCCATCGGAATGAGTGACCAAGCATTCTCTTATAGGGATGAAAATTTGTGACGAAGGTTGATGCTTGTAGAGTCCCGGGATCTTAATAATCACAGAATGAAAGGAAGGGGAAGCATTTTCGAAAGTAGCTATGTTCCTTTCGATCCAAATAAACCAGCGAATAGTAGTTGCAAGAGTTGGAGATACTGTTATAGCAAGATTTGCCTAACCATTGCTATCTTGCACAGAGGAACTTTTTCCATTTCCCTATGCAGACTTTTAATCCCTTTTTAATGAATCCAGAGCTAAAAATATACATTTTTCCACATATACGCTCCCTATCAGTTATACAAGATGTGTATACGCTTGTTGCTCCACTACAGCTCGTGTATATCGAGATTTGTGCCAAAAAATACAAAATGAGGTCGAGTTTCCATGTCACTACAGAAGATCTCTGATCCTTGGCCTTCCATATACTGGAAACATTCTGATTCGGCCCTTCAGTTGCATTGTGAACGCTATAAGAGCACAATTTTGAGCTATGGAAAAGAGGAGAAAGCATTCAACTTGAGAGCAAAGTTACTCTGGAGAAATTACTTCACATTGAGTCTACATCCCTTTATCCCTCAAGTTTGAACATAGTGTTCAGCCCCCAATCTCTTCCCTTATTATTGAGAGGACCTCTTTGCCTCTTTCTCATGAGCTTGCCTTTGGTGGAGGATTGAAGTGGTGGGGACCCAATTGGAAGGAACTTTGTTTCTTGGTTTCAAACCATTCCAACACAGAAGTCTGTAATGTTGACACTTCTGCTGATCAATTATTAATAGAAATACTCCTTTCCCGTCCTATTGGTATCTTGCAAATATATGACTATTATCCATGGGCATGTTTGTAATGTTTATTAATGGATTATGTTATCTGATGTGCTAACCACTTTTATATCATCACTATATACTTGCTTTGCTTGTTTGTTGGTAACTTCTCACAGGTATAAAGCTTTGAGTCAAAGTGCTCAACGATGAAACATCATCAAACGTTGGATCGAGGCAGGCCTCTTTCTTGTATTGTACATTAGTTTATGTAGCATATGTTGGAATTGAGTTGATTTATGCAGTCATACCTGTCTGTTGTGGTTTACCCTTAGCCATAAAGAGTTTTCCCTTTGTTATAGCAAGATTTGCCTCACCATTGCTATCTTGCACAGAGGACCTTTTTCCATTTCCCTATGCAGACTTTTTATCCATTTTTAATGAATCCAGAGCTAAAAACATACATTTTTCCACATATACGCTCCCTATCAGTTACACAAGATGTGTATACGCTTGTTGCTCCACTACAACTCGTGTATAACGAGATTTATGCTAGAAAATACAAAATGAGGCCGGGTTTCCATGTCACGACAAAATATCTCTAATCCTTGGCCTTCCATATACTGGAAACGTTCCTACTCGACCCTTAAGTTTCATTCTGAAGGCTATAAGAGCACAATTTTGAGCTATGGAAAAGAGGAGAAAGAATTCAACTTTGAGAGCAAAGCTACTCTAGAGAAATTACTTCACATTGAGTCTGCATCCCTTTATCCCTCAAGTCTGAACACAGTGTTCAACCCCCAAGCTCTTCCCTTATTATTGAGAGGACCTCTTTGCCTCTTTCTCGTGAGCTTGCCTTTGGTGGAGGATTGAAGTGGTGGGGACCCAGTTGGAAGGAACTTGGTTTCTTGGTTTCGAACCATGCTGACATGGAAGTCTGTAATGTTGACATTTCTGTTGATCAATTATTAATAGAAATACTCATTTCCCGTCCTATTGGTATCTTGCAAATATACGATTATTATCCATGGGCGTGTTTGTAATATTTATTAATGGATTATGCTATCTGATGTGCTAACCCCTTCTATATCATCACTATATACTTGCTTTGCTTGTTTGTTGAGAACTTCTCGCAGGTATAAAGCTTTGAGTCAAAGTGCTCAACAGTGGAACGTCATCAAACATTGGATTGAGGTAGGCCTCTTTCTTGTATTGCACATTAGTTTATATAGCATATGTTGGAATTGAGTTGATTTATGCAGTCATGCGTGTCTATTGTGGTTTACCCTTAGCCATAAAGATTTTTTCCCTTGTAACATAAATGGCGACTCCACTGGGGATAGATCTTCCTTCTAAGGGTTGAAGTACTTTTTCTTCTAACATTGCTCTTTTTCCTTTGTGTTTCTTGTCGTATCACTGCTTGACAGATCCTGTTCACTTTGAGTCTGAGTTTTCATCCTTTTACCCTTGCCTAGCCTTGTTTTAAAGCATATACGCCCTTTTTGCCTTGATAGCCACGTATACATGCTTGATGTCTCACTGCAAGAAGCGTATATACGCTTTGTTCTCCTGAACAATCACGTATACCACTTCCCCTTGCATGTTTTCTTGGTTGAGTGACTATTGGGTAGGATTTAAAGATTGTTGAGCCTTTTTAGGTCTCTGTAGTGCCTGTTGAGATTATCTAGGATGACAAGAAGCCTGTTTGGAGTTGAATTTTTGGGCGTAGTCTTTTTCTTTGTTTTCTATTTTTAATTTGTCCTTGGTTTTTGGGATGTTTGCTTAGCTGCCTATTATTTTGCTTGAGTTACTGCTTTTATACACTGTAGAATTCATCTGTCAAGTTGCTTATCAGTCTATGCATTTTCTTTTTCATATTGAAAATACAAAAAAAATAGGCATTTTGCATTGGTTGGCATTTTTGTCTTTGAATTTTTATCGTTAACTTAGCACATTTAGCGAAAGATTGTATTTTACTTCTGAATTGCAGATTTGAAATTGAAGACTGCATTGTTTTTATTAGCATACCATTCAATGAAAAGTTAAAGATAGACTTTGCATTATATCCATTTTTATTTTCTGGCAAATTCATAACACCATGAGTTTCACTTCCATACCTTTTTGAGTAACCACGACCAATAAAATTTACACTTTAAACTAAAATTGATTAGTCACAATTTTATTTTTAGGGTGCACAAACTAGCTTAGGATTTAGTGCCTTGGAATAGGATTTTGTGAGTAAACTTCTCCAAGGTAATTAAATCAACATATGTGTCTGAGACAGGGAGTTGAGAAGTCCATTGTATAATTGGTAATATCATGAGGCTCCACTCACACCGGAGTTAATCACGAGGCTGCGTGAAGTTAGTTGAAGGGATAACCCCTGGATACTCACCTAGCTTCAAAGATATTTCCGTGGATTTATTCGTATTTGGGGATCTTTCTAGTACCCATACCTTTGTGAGAGGTGGTGCTTTCAAGGTTTCGAGCTTTGCTACCCTTCCCATACGGTGATCCAGACTTACGACTTCTCTCCTATGCATCGGTTATATAGTGGTTTATTAGTTGCTTGACTTAGGTATCTCATAGGTTACTTTCAAGGGTTAATCTTCTTGTATCCTGAGTCAGATAAGGGTCGGACAACACACAGCCTTTATGGAGGATTACCTCTCTGGGGGAATCTGACCGACTGGATGTTAATCCCACGAGGGCCTCTATAATTGATTCTGTTACCTCCAAACTTTAGCAGGGAGTCTCAGGTCCCTCTTGGATGAGGCATACCTTCTTTAGCAAGGGAGGCCACTCAACCACTTTAGCCTGTTTGCATGCATATTGGTCGTTTGACTTTTTGGTATGCTCTTTGATTACTAGTTGGCCTTAGGAGTCTATACTGAGTCTTCATTATCATGGACAGTGGAGTTCCTTTAGCTCCCTCATTTACTGCTACCCCTCCATGATGTCCACTCATTTCATGGGGATGGATCCTTCCGTTTCGCATTATGGTATGCAGAATTATAATACTCAGTCCACGCCTTGGGTCTCTAATCATTTTTCTCATGGTATGCTTGATATGTCTTCTCAATTTCCATCCTTTGTCTCACCTCCTTATGTGAATACAAGTTTTGGTTATGGGGGCATGATGCCTCCTTCTTATCCCTCTCCGTTTGGTAGGAGTCATATCCTTCAAACACCTCTTACGGTAGGAGGTTGGAATATTCCTTCCTACGAATCCACTATGCGAGAAGTAAGTGCCCAATTAAGCAATCTTTCTACTTGTTACACTCCATCCAATTATCCTTCTTCTACTATGTCAATTCCTACGAACAATTTTCCCATGGCGGACCTCCGTCTTCCCTCTGGTGTTTCATCTGGGGGGAATTATTTTTATCATCATCTGGCGGCAACATATATCCTCATATGAGTAACCCTTGTCATGTCGCTTTCTCTTTGCAAGCGGCTTCCTCGATGTTGATGCCCTTACAAACTTTTATGAATCAGTGTGGAGGAGGATACTATCGTGTTGGACGGGGACAGGGTGTAAACTAGGATCCTTCCTAGCCTGCAATTTCTCAAAACCAATCTTTCCTTGGACCTTGGTCTCAAATGCCGCAATTCACCACCGCCACAAGTCCAGTCACTATGTGTCATATTGGCATTATATCACCAATCGTTGCTAGTCATGTTGGAGATTGGTCGACAACCTCTACGAGTCATGTTAAAGACCTGAAACCAGCCACTGCAAGTCATGATGGGGGCACAAGTCCAGTCACTGCGTGTCATATTGGCATTATATCACCAACCTCTACTAGTCATGTTGGAGATTAGTCGACAACCTCTGCTAGTCATGTTGGAGATTGGTCGACAACCTCTACGAGTCATGTTGAAGACTTGTAACCAGCCACTGCAAGTCATGCTGGGGGCACTTGTTTGGTCACTGCTAGTCACACTACACATACATCACCAACCTCTGCTAGTCATGTTGGGGATTCATCACCAACCTTTGCTAGTCATGTTGGAGATTTTCTACTAGCCTCTGTAAGTCATGCTGGGAGCATGTCACCAGCCACTGCAAGTCATGCTGGGGGCATTCATATGATTGAGAAGCCTAGATGTCTCAGACACAAGCCTAGATTTCTTTGCAGAAATTGTGAAGGAAGTCACCTTACTCGTTTGTGTCTTGTTACTGTTGGGATACCAGAAGTGTGGGGCTCACCTAAGGGCCCTTCGGGTTCCGAGGCATATATGGCTTCACAACACTCTATTCCTTCTTTGGTTGATTAAACAATCATGCCGATGCAATCTTCGGCTGACACCTCTTTTCCTTTATGGGTTGATGCGTCTCTTGACCTTGTTGTCTTGCATCTTGTTCAACCAACGATCATGTCGATGCAATCTTCGACCGACAACACTCTTGTTTTTTGGGGTGATACACCTATTGACTTTGTTGTCTCGCATCCTATTCAACCAATGGTTGAGGAAGTGGTCGTATCAATGCAATATTCGATCGACCCCACTCTTCTCTTGGAGAGTGATAAGTCTAAGAAAGCGGTCGTGCCAATGCAATTTTTAGTCAATCTCGCTCTTCTGGTTCTAGTTCTATACCTTCTATGCCATGTCCTTAGCAGTTCTATTACTTCACCTTCTGAACAAAAGAGAGTTTTACTCTTCTTGAGTTCTCTCCCTTCAAGTCTTGATGAGGTTCCCTTTGATTGGGATGGTCTTGTGGGGCATCCAATGCCTTCACATATGTCTTTTCCAGGAAGAGACATTATCCTATATATCATGGAGATGATAACCTATGTTAGCACTTTGTCCTCCTCGAATTGGAGAGATTTGGGTCTTCCCAAGTGTGTGTCGGTTCTTCATAATATAATGACATTCCACAAGAGGTCCGCATGGAAGCCTTGGCCTCCCCCGTGGCTTACCACCTAGAATCTTCCAAACGAGTCTCAGTTAAGCTCTTTTCCGACTCATCCAAAAACTAAAAATATCGTCGAGTGAGTTGTCCCTTTCACGCTTGTTAAAGTTGGATTTGAAAGGTCATGAGTCCTAGTTGAGCTCTTTTTCGACTCGCTATCAAAAATAGAAAAGATTGTCGAGTGAACTTGTCTTTTTCACACTCGTAAATTGGATTTGAAAAGACGTCTATTTGGCACAAGTTTACCCCTTTTTCACACCAAGTAGACTAAAAGATATAAAAAAGGACATTTTTTAGCATTAAGTTCTGATTGCATCTCATGCCCTCACTTGCTGTATTGAGCCTTTAGCCGGTTCTCACTTTGCGTTATAAACCGTTGCCTAAGCAGTTTGCATCCTCAACCAAGTAGAGCCTTGGTTTTATCCTTCGCAATTTGACACCCTATACCCTAGAGGGAACATCACCCTGAGTGTCCATCTCCCACATGCATTTCCTTGCATGAAGCATAGGTACGTTCCACTGCTGGAACTAGTTTCGCTTACTTGCGACACTCGTTCCCTCCTCTGTATCATAACATTCATTTGTTATGAAAAACCAAAAATAGACGGGCGAGAAGGGAATACTATATTGTAATTGGCAGCAGTCGTGTCGCATTTGAATAGAACACAAAGTTATTGAGTCCTTGTGTCATCATAATTTTGGGTTTAGCATGGACTTAGGAAGTTGATCCCACTACAAAGTTTTCTCTACCAACTGGTTACTCTTCCAATCCCTATAGAGAACGTTATTGATGCCTCCTACATCCAATTGTCACATCATTGAGTCCATGCTATCAGAGTTCACCATGTGTCTCATGCTCTTGTTCAAAGAAAGTCTATCAACCTATGTCAACAATTTCTCATCATTGGCTGCTATTCAGAGGGTCCTTTTAGTGTACCGCTTGCCTTTGGCACACACGAAAGATGCACATGGTCATTGGTTCATGAACATGTTCTTCATCCGATCTCCACCAAATCATGAAGCTCCTGCTTTGTTCCTCGTGCTAACTGATGCGAGATGCCTCAATGCTCTCCTTTCAGCGGGTCTCCTTCCATCGACTTCAGTTCATTTATTCTAGATATGGAACCTAGAGTTTTATGAGTACCTTGAGGCTTGCAGTCATTAGGGGCATGCTCTCTCGCCATTGACAGATGTGAATACATCAATGTCTCCTGATCAATGGATCTCTCAAGTGTTCAACACCAACTCCTTTATTCACATTTGTAGAGATGTACTCGATGCCTTAATACCTACTTTCATCATCGGTAGGTTGTCTCGTGTTTGTTAACGGTATACTTCAATGACCAGTAATCAAACGATGTCTCATCGTGTTCGACCTCAACTCATTTATTCACATGATGTAGACTTGCACCATTGGCGGATAGTGTAGAAGACTTGAAGACATCACTATGTGGCTATAGATTTCCTAAGCTATTGCTTCCATTTCATTGGACCAGTACATATTTGACTTCAGTGATCATGGGAGATCAGATTGTACTACATGGTATACAAATATCTTCAAATTGATTTTTGGGACTGGTTTCACTGGGCCTTGTTCGTGACTATGACATCTTTTGGCATATAACTGCATTTGTATTTGCCTATTCATGGCCATGAACACTTGTTTGGTATATTTTTCACATGGATTTGCATTATATTCTTTGTAGCCATGTATGCAAAGTCAGTACATAATATGAGCAATTGATTTCATCCAGTTGGTTCTCTACCACTCCGCTTCTGGGTTATTTATAATGTATTTCGGTCATCACAGATACTCCTATGATCTCACACATTAGGGAGCATCGGTTATAGCAAGATTTGCTCACCATTGCTATCTTGCATAGAGGACCTTTTTCCATTTCCCTATGCAGACTTTTTATCCCTTTTTAATGATTCCAGAGCTAAAAATATACATTTTTCCACATATACGCTCCCTATCAGTTATACAAGATGCGTATACGCTTGCTGCTCCACTACATTTCGCGTATATCGGGATTTGTGTTAGAAAATACAAAATGAGGTCGGGTTTCCATGTCATGACAGAATATCTCTGATCCTTGGCCTTCCATATACTGGAAGCGTTCTAACTTGACCCTTCAGTTGCATTTTGAAGGCTATAAGAGCACAATTTTGAGCTATGGAAAAGAGGAGAAAGCATTCAACTTTGAGAGCAAAGTCACTCTGGAGAAATTACTTCACGTTGAGTCTGCATCCCTTTATCCCTCAAGTTTGAACACAGTGTTCATACCCCAAGCTCTTCCCTTAATATTGAGAGGACCTCTTTGCCTCTTTCTCATGAGCTTGCCTTTGGTGGAGGATTGAAGTGGTGGGGACCCAATTGGAAGGATCTTGGTTTCTTAGTTTCGAACCGTGCCGACACAGAAGTCTGTAATGTTGACACTTTTGCTGATCAATTATTAATAGAAATACTCTTTTCCCGTCCTATTGGTATCTTGCAAATATATGATTATTATCCATGGGCGTGTTTGTAATGTTTATTAATGGATTATGTTATCTGATGTGCTAACCCCTTTTATATCATCACTATATACTTGCTTTGCTTGTTTGTTGAGAACTTCTCGCAGGTATAAAGCTTTGAGTGAAAGTGCTCAACGGTGGAACATCACCAAATGTTGGATCGAGGTAGGCCTATTTCTTGTATTGCACATTAGTTTATATAGGATATGTTGGAATTGAGTTGATTTATGCAGTCATACTTGTCTGTTGTGGTTTACCCTTAGCCATAAAGAGTTTTTCCCTTGTAACAGAGACAGTTTTATCTTTAATCCAGATATTAAAACAGTCAGAAAGTGACTTACCTTCCCAATTCCTCTCTAGTTTTTTAGTAGATTTGATTCTTTCCCAAACCTTCTTTGTAAACATACAATCAATAAAAAGATGATTGATATCCTCTGAATTGCTCTTACATAAGACACACAGGCTTGGGCCTTCCCGACCCTTTTTATGTAAGATGTCCCAAGTTAAAAAAATTTGATCCGTCGCCAACCAGACGAAAAGTTTGATCTTAAGCTGAAGATCCCACTTCCATATTTTATGCCTCCAACTATCCAAAAACAGAAGATTAAAAGTAGAAAAAAGAGACAAATAAGCATTTTTAACAGATAGAATGCCGAAAGAGTTACCTCCTGTCCACAATAGTTGATCTAGGGTGTCCTTGATAGTTGCTCCAACTCCTATAAGTGATTTACGATATAGATCCCATTCTTCTTCTAGGATACCATTCAATTCCAAGTTTGTGCTCTTGATCCAGTTCCCAATAAAATCGAGAGAAGCGTGATGATACTTTGCTTGAGCTAGAACCATAATTTTTTTCTTCTGTAGATGTTCAATAAGATCTAGGGATAGAAGGGATCTGGCACCCAAACCCAAGATGTGATCTCTACCTAAAGAGATAAGATGACCAGATCCCGACAGCCAACTAAGCCAGTGAGTAATGAGATGAACATACTTTAAGAGGATATTCCAAATCCTAGAGGCAGAGTTATGCTTGAAGGAGGCAGATCTAAACTAATTGATGATAGTTGAATTATGGATATATTTATCCTTAATAATTGTGTGCCAAATGCCATCTCGATTATGGACACGCCAGAGAGTGTTTGCATTCAGAGCTTTATTGAATTGTATTAAGTTATGAAAGCCCCAATTGCCACAAGATTTAGGTCGAGATAATACATCACACCTGCAAAGGTGGTAGTGATTGGTTTCACTGTTCCCCTTCCACATGAAATTGAACATTATTTTACAGATATGTTTAAGAACTGTGCGCGGGATAAGCTCGAAAGACATCCAGTAAATCGATTAAATCTCCAGGACTGATTTGAGTAGGATATAGCGACCGCCCAAAGATAACCACTTATTGCACCAGAGGCCAATATTTTTTTCCATTTTGATTAGTAACCAATTTCAATCCGTCGCCCGCTGCGCACCAGTCTTTAAGTGATATCGCAAGTATTTGAAACTTGTGTCCAATGCTGAAAAAGTGTAAGGTAGGAAGGATCTGAAGGGAGTAAGATCCGACTCTAATAAACCTTCAAAATGCAAGGTTGTTTTTGAAACATTAACTTGAAGTCCCGAGGCTTTACAGAATAAAACAATAAGTTTATCAATTTCCATCCACTCTTGTAAATCAGCCTTCGTCAAGATTTAAACATTGTCCACAAAGAATAAATGGAGTATGTTAAACATTCTGGAAACTTTAATACCAAAGATCTTATTCTCCTCTTTTCTCTTTTTTAATAAGAGACTGATTCCTTCCATTACCATGATGAATAATAACAGGGAAAGTGGAAAACCTTGACGCAAACCACGTCCACTTCGAAAGAATTATGTAGTCTCACCATTGATTAAAACAACACAAGTAGGAGAAGTAACACAACTCATAATCCACTTTGTCACTTGAATGCCAAAACCCACTTGAATTAAAATCATTCTGAGAAGATCCCAATCTATACAATCATAAGCTTTGCACAAATCCAGTTTGAGAACCAGAGATTTTGTTTTCTTTTATGTTATACTATGTACGCATTTGTGAGTTGTACCAATAACATCATGTATCCTCCTTCCTTTCAAAAAACCTAAGTGTTCCTTTGAGAGATTGCTAGACAGGATAGGCTTGATCCGATTGGCGATGACTTTAGAAATCAATTTGTAGCACAGATTGCATAAAGAAATTGTCCTAAAATCCCTGAAAGATGTAGATTTTTTTTCTTTTGGAATTAGGGTGAGGAAGGTAGAGTTTAAGCTTCGTGTTATAGACCCATTTTCCCTTGATTCCTTAATCATCTGAACAAGGTCTTCGCCAACCAAATCAAAAAAAGTTGTAAAGAATTCCATTGTCCAGACATCAGGGCCTGGACTCTTGTCTCTTTTGAACAAGGATAAGACATCTTTATTTCTTATAAAGTAACTGGTTCATATAGAGTACTTGCCTCCTCATCAAATACCACCCTGGAGAAAAGATTAGTTACTTGTACCTGTTCATTTGTATAGGAAGTAGATCGGGCTTTGAATTTTTTTTTGAAGCACTGAACAACCACATCCTTGATTGTTGTCTATCCTAAGTTCCCATTGCCATCTTCATCAATAATCTCCTATATATAATTGTGAATGCGTCTATGGTTTGCAAAGTGGTGAAAAAAATTGTGTTTCGATCACCACTTTTAACCCAGATCGCTTTACTTCGATGGCGCCATTTTTCTTCGTTATCTCATAGAAGCTTGTTCCTTTCCATCTCTAATTTTCCGAGAAGAAGTTATTTTTCCGATTGAGAGTAATCATCCACAAAATTCAAAAAAGTATCTCTTATATGTGACTCTAAAAATTCCATGCGCTGTTGTAATATCCTGTCTCTTTGTTTCGCCCACTCTTTAGTCTTCCTTTTTACTTCCTTTAGCTTCCATACCAGTATACGCTGGCTGCCAAATTCTGTATTGAATTTAGGGTCCTTCCAGACCTAAAAAAATAGCTCTTTATAATCCTCACCGAGCAACCAGAGGGGATTGAGTTTAAAAGGATACGCTCAATACCTTGGTGAAATTTCCAGCTGTAATATTATAGGTGGATGATTAGAAATGAATGGATACTCCACCTAAGAGTGATAAAGGCCGCTCGCAGATAATAAACCTTCAGAGACTATGCATCTGTCCAATTTCTTAGCAATAGCATGAGCCCCTAGATGGCCATTGTGCCAGGTAGGAACCACCTTGTCTAGTCGTAAGTCCACTAAATTTTTTGATTGCAACAATAACTTGTAATAATCTGCCAATGAACCCGAAGAATTAGATCCTCCCCAAACCTCATCTGATGATAGAGTAATATTAAGATCTCCTGCTAGGATCAAATTATCAAGAGACAATAGAGCACTATCAACCACTAGGTCCCAAAAGGCACGCCTATCCGAGCACGACCCATAAACATTAAGAAGTGAAAGTTGTTTATGGCTAGCATTGACTTTTCCTGTCATTAGAATACCACCGCATGTGAAATGTGGTTTTAAATAAAAAATATTAGGATCCCAAGAGACTAATAATCCACCAGAGGTACCAAGAGAATTAACAACACAAGATACTCAAGATGGACGAAACGTATTCATAAAATCTCTATCTTTTTGCTCATGAACTAAGGTCTACTGTAAAAAAATAATCTTTGGATGGACTCGATCCAAAAGACGACGAAAAGAGGTGGATTTAAGGGTGCCCCCTACCCCTCTAATATTTAATGAAAGAAGGATCATTATTTTTCCCTTGATAGGCCCTTCATTGCTTTAAGTGCCCCACAATCCATGGCAGAAGAATCAATATCGCAGGTATGATTGGTCACACCTGCCAGTTTTTTCCGAGAGCTACAAGTCTTGATAGGAGAGTGTTCAATGCATAAACCTCTTGACCAAGAAAATGCCTTCCCTGTTCTTTCCACTCGAGAGACAGAAGTACTGGGCTTCCCCCCACCAACAGAATCATCAAAGACAGAATTACCCAAGTAGATTGGTAAAGGAACAATTGACTTATGGTCACGAATGAAAGGAAGAAGAGAATCAAGTACAACAGACAAAGAAGAATCATTTTCATCTAATTCCCTACAACTAGGAATCACAACATTCACATCCAACAAAGACAAAGGCGGGGAGGAGGCGACGCTCAACTGACTCTGCTCTAAATCAGTTGGAGAAGAACTTGACGAGGAGCCGAGACTGGGACATTGGTAAAAGGTAAATCTACAGAGGAGGAATAAGTTAAGACAATCTTAGACTGATTCAAGACGCTCAGCTCATGGCTAACACACTCTTTTTTCAACGAAGCCGATAAGGATTTATCAGCCACACTAGGTGGAGGTTCCCTGGTATTCGAACGCTTAAGCCAACCCGAAGAGTCAAAAGCCTCATGCTCCCAAGAAGTTAAAGAATCATAAAGAGTGGGACAAAAGGTTTTAAGCTTACCTGAAAGAGTATCCAATGGCTCAAGGTGGTTGTCCATTCCTGACAAGTAATGCAGATCACCAGAACCAAAAATATCCACAACAGGGGAACAATCGGACACATTCCAAATACTTTGAAAATCATCCACATCCTCAGCAATCACCGACCCCTTACAGTCCTGAAGGAGGTCTCCCGTACAATGGCATAGAATACATCGGAAAGGGATTTCCATATAGTCTAGTCGCTGAAGTAACCTACGACCACACCACTCGACCTCAAGAACCTCTGGTAAAACACCATGAATGTCAATCTCCACTAGAATTTTTCCAACCTTTCTTGTCAGGGCTCTTAGATACTGGTGGTCTACTGTAATGAAAGTGCCCAAAGCATTGTCAATGGATTTGAGAGCTCCTTCATTCCACAGGTGAATAGGTAAACTAGGCAAGAGTACCCAAAGGTGCCTCTGTGGGAAATAATTGGTATCGGGATCAAAAGAAACCTTCCACCTCTTAAGCATAATGTTGTTGCCTCCAAAAACCTAGCGGGAAGCCAGTAAAAGGGTAGTGTCCTCAGGAGTTCGGAAAATAAACCCCAACCAACCCTTCACAAGATACAGAACCTACGACAAGTAACCTAAGGTAGGAGTCCAATATTTCTCCATCCACGCCTGAAGAGGTTATTGTGCCAAGTAATGGTACGAGACATGGCTGACTAAACCCCAAAGCAGCATTCGACAGGTTTCTTCCAACCCCACGTCTGAACCCAATAATAACTTCTTCACAGCGTTGTTAGCCTTCCAGAGTTTATGCTTAAATCCCGAAGAGGAAGAATGAACTTGGACCTTGCGCTGATCTCTGAGCTGAAACTCACCACACTTTGGAGTAAAACTAATTTCAATAAAGGTGCCGGGCTCCACAGTAAATCCGGGACCGGTAAGAGTAGGATGAGGAAAACTTGGTATAGTCCGAGAGTCACAGGTTACGTTAACAGGAACAGAAGATAGAGAAATACCAAGAGAAGGTGGCGGAGGTGCAGCAACAAGCCTTCCTTTGGATAACTCAGAGGAGTTAAGACCTGTCGCCTGCCAACAATCCTCGTCTGAAGAGCCCATAAGTGCACTGACAAGTTATTCAAGGAGATAAAGATGTGCCCATGACAGAATAAAGACACCTAGGCTCCACTAAGCAGAAAGACAGTTGAACCAATTACCAAGAATAGAAACATGGAGGAAGTTAGGTGCCGATGTGGGCCATGGTACTAAAACATTAAACCCAAAAACAACAAAATAAATGTAATAATTACTACTCCAAGGCTAGTAGATAAGGTCACATCCGGGTAAACTCCAAAGAAGGGTAAGGTCATATGTCTCCATAGAAAACCAGAGACGAAGGGAAAAGTCTCTTCACCATAGCTTCTTAGAAAAAACAACTAAAAATAGTTAAGGATCTCCAATAACAGTCGCACCAATAAAAGACCTGGTTCCAAAGGGCCATTACCTCTAGTTCGGCTCCATTCAAAAAAGTTCCCACCTATCTTCCATTCAAAAAACTAGTTCCGTCGTTCAACTCCATCCTACTACTCCAGATTAGTAGACTTTTACAAATAAATATTAATTAATAGTAAATGAAAAGACACATCTTATCTCAAAGACATACCCTAACTAAAGAACATGTCCCATCAACCTCATGACCAATCATTGTGTATATATATACAGAAGTGATTGTAAACATCTTATTCCATCTATTGTACTTGTTATTATTTTGTATATTGGTCCTTTATAGATTTCTCTCTATTGTCCTTTTTATCAAAGTTATGTTTTGATCTAGCTTTTAACGACATATAACTTTTTAATGACATATAACTTTTTCCATTGATCCTTTAGTCTTTGAACACAGTCTAACTTTTGACCATACATCAATTTTTCTAGTTCTTTTTGAAATTGAATGTTGAAAAACTCATCAAACTATTTTTAAGAGTTTATCTCATTTCTCATGGGAGTTGTCTAAAAGTTCGAAGTTTTTGTCTTTTTCCCAAGAATCCAACGACTTAAATTTAAATAAAATCACAATTTTATGTTGTTTAAATTGCATTTTTGAATGCATAAATAGATTTAATCCTGAAAAACCCATGGGATACTCAGATTATAAAGACTTGGTCACTCTTTCTTCCAAATTTAAGTCATCGAATTCCAACCAAAGAAACAAAAAATAAAACTTAAAAACACCGAGAGATAACATATTTAAGAAAAAAAAAAAAAACTTTTCATAACACAAACACAGACACACCCTCGCTGGTTATTAAAAAAGTCAATTGTACAGCGGAGTAACAACCACCAAAACATAGACTGTAAGTGGATTCACCAAAATCACCTATCCCTTTAGTTGCAATGACAAATCTGTAACAATTGGTCAAAATCGAGCCCCTTAGTCTGCAGTCCAAGACATAACTGACATTGATGGACCATTTAACCGTTGAAATCGTGGGTATTGTGGCCATAGTAAGTATGTATAACGAAACTAGATACAAATCCATAAGGTAAGGCAGTCAAGTTAACAATTGCTAGCGTTGTCTAAACACTCGATTTTTTGAATTTTTTCACTGGAATTCGGTGAAATAGATATTAGTGAAATCATCATTTTTTGTTGTTTAAATTGTATTTTTGAATGCACAACTAGATTCAACACCATAAAAAATCCTAGAAACACTTTAATTATACAAATTCAATCACCCAAATCTAGAGTTCCAACTATTTTTAGCCAAATTTCAATAAAAGTAAAAATTGATTAAAAAATATGCTCATAAAAACTTCAAAAAATAAAACGTTTAAACAACACATCAAAAAATAATAGTATTATTTGTGGAAGACATCCAACCGCACTATAGAATCTACTACCGGCTGCCATTGCCGTAATTAGTACGCATATTATCTGCCAGAAACGTTGAACGCATGAATGCATCGAGTTTGCCGCGGACTGTACGCGCCATTGCCGTAAGTATCACGCAGACTATCTGGAGATATGCCAGAAGCGTACGGATGAATGCGTCGACTTGCTGCGGATCGTAGAAAAAAAATTAAATTCAAACATTAATATTTGTAGTAGTTTAAACGTTTTATTTTTGGGGTTTTTTGTCAATTTTTTTTGTTTGATTTTGTCCGAAATTTGGTGATGAATGGTTGGATCTGCAGATTTGAGTGGCTAAGTTTTTATAATCCGAGTGCTCAAGATTTTTCAGTACGCTGAATTCATTTATACATTCAGAAAGACAATTTAAATAACAGAAAATAGAGTTTTTTTTCAAATTTACATAGCTCTGATTCAAGCTAATTCCTAAAAAAAACCCCAAAAATAAAACGTTTAGCCACCGCCTTAATATTCACAAGTGACATTGTTAGAAAAATAAAATATATTATTTAAAAAAATTAGTAATCATGATAAAGTGATTAAATTAGTTATAAAGATCTGTTAGTAAGTGATTAAATTAGTTATAAAGATCTGTCGGTATATAGATCAAATTACAGCAACAAAATTGAGCTAAATAAAATTTTCCTTATATAACCTATTTAACTTCACTCATTCTAACCAAATAAGATACCCCCTTATAACCTACTTAATTTAATCCAACCTATCCAAATAAGATATCCCTTTATAACTAAACCGATAGATATAAAATATAACCCCTTATAATGAAACATAAAATCAGTATCATTATAATGGTCACATGAATATTTGAACATTAGGCTTTGTTTGTTTGTTCATCCAATGCACATTGGGGTTTGAAAAGCAATTGTGTTATAGGGTTTTGTTGGTTTGTTCATTTAAGGTGAATTAAGGTTATTTGTTGGTTTTCCAATTTTATCAATTTTTTTTTTTTTTAATGGATTTCAATAGTTGAATGGGTAAAAACACTAGTGTTGATGCTTTTGTTGGATAAATGGCTTTTGGAGTGATGATTATAACCACATGGAATACATCTAAATATGATCATATGCAATTCATTTGGTGATATTTGAAATCATTTGTCAAAGAATCATTATCTAAAAAGATGTTAATGGGTAAAGTAATCACCAATGGATTTCTACCAAATTCCTATTATGTAGGAGGGCCTCATTTTGATCTTTATGTTAACATCCTAGCACCTCATCATCATCAACCATGGGCGATGTGAATGAAATTCCAAAATAATAGAAAAAAAAAAGATTTTGAGTTTTGAAAGCACAAGTACATTCATTATTGGCAAATATGTAAGTCCACTAATAAAATTCTACCTTTTCTCCTTAACACTTATTTTCCAAGCGACTACTGAGAAATTCTCGTGGATAAGCATATCACAAATACCTTATGACATCATTTCAAACTAACTATTTGACCCAAAGACATTTCTTCATCAAATATAGCTCAATCATCATGTTCCATTAGTACATGACTAAGTCACGACACCTCCATTACTATGGGACTTATCCCAACCAACGATCATGGAATAATTGTTGAATTTTCTGATTTTCAGATCTGATAATTATTTCCTTATGATTTAAATACTATTGTTATTATAGAATAATTACACACTGGAAATCTTAACTATAAGTAGATATTGTATGAGGTAATATTGTATATGAGATGATATGAGATGATATATTACAATGACAATGAGGACCATATATACCCACATAGGGGTGCCTTTTCATTAATAATAGACATGTATTTTGGATAAGACATGTCTTTTCATTATGATGTATTAATTATTATTATTTAATGATTATTTATTTATACATTATATTATAAATATATTATTTATATATTTAAAATATAATGTAAATAT
>JZKD02S1451907.1:50992-96875 GCA_000966675.3 Picea glauca
TGTTGCGCAGTAGCGTGGCCCGGACTGTGGATGGCCGGGTATGTTACAGATTTGTATTAGAGCTAGTCTGTGGAAGACAAGGTGTTTTGGTAGTGTTTCCCGACAGTGGGGTTGATGGCTGGGTACGTTACAAATTGGTATCAGAGCCAAGGTTGCAACACTGGGCCTGAATGGGCCATGTTAGTGGAAGTTGAAGAAAAACTTTTGGAAAGGAATTGTTGTCAAAATGGACAAAATTCAAGTTCAAGGCCTAGGTTCAATCACTGAGCCTGGAGGGGCCGGATAAATGGTCATGGAAACCAATGTTTCAGGTGGAAATTGTGTTTGGAGTAACCAATTTTGAACCTCAGAACATTCCCGAGTGCCAAGAAGTTACCTTGGCCATGTTGCAAAGCTCAGGAGGTGTAGCGGTATTGTAAAACCACTACATATGTGATATTGGGCTGCAGAGTAATGTGGGTTGTAGGATCTGTTTGGGAGAAGGAGAATTCTCCACGACCGTCAGATCTGGAGAAACTGTAGGAGACTTAACCTAGAAGACTTACCGTTAGACTGTAATTCAGAGTTTGGATGTTAGGAGAAGCGACATGTGTTGATGCACAAACTTTCGAAACCCGAAGTTCTGAAGCAAAAGAGAAAATCATAATTTCGAATTTCAGAAGTCGGGGAGAATTAATGTATGATGAGGGAGAAATTCCGAAGTATGAAGCTCCGCAGTGGAAGCGCGGTGGGGCCAGATGATGTCGCCAAGGGTGACGTGGACCCTTCTAGGCACGCCACGTGCCACCACCTGGGTTGGCGACATCTGCACTATGTGGACCCAGAGGGTAAAGAAGTTCGGAAGTTCATAATTCAGAGATTGGAATGAAGCAAGCGTGAAAAAATTTGAAACTCAAACTTTCGAAGCTCCGAAGCTTCGAAGTCCCGAAGCTGTGATGACGAAATTTGCACAGTGGGTATTAGTCGTTGGATGTCGAGTAGTAGTGGATTGTTGATCCACCCTACTTCGTGAAGTTCATTAGTTCAAAACTCGGAAAGTGGTTGTGATGTGCTTTGAAGACTTCCAAAGTCGTAAGCCGAAGTCCTGAGTAAGTGCCTATCGATCTAGCGCTTGGCCATAGCCCTTGGTTGCATGGGTTGGGGGGTAAGGGAAAGGTGCTAGTGCCCCCCCACCAAAAAAAAAAAAAAATTACTGCAGAACAGAGCAGAGCTCAGAGAGCAGAAACCTGAGGGGATTCTTGATTGAACAAGAATCACAGAGAATGAAAATTGAACGTTTTCTTGAATTAGAGTGGTTTATGAATGCTATGAAATTTGTTAAGGAATGATGGCATGAGAAATTTTGGTTGACTGAACATTGTGTTTGTAGATTCAACGATTGGTAGAACCAAACTAAATTTCCGCAGAGTGTAGAGAAATGGAGGAGGCACAAAATGCTTCCATCTTAGAAAATTAAGTAAAAGGAATGGATCTCCATTTGGGAGTTGAAAGATCAAACTCCAATGGGCATGGAGAAGAGATAGATAAGGAAGGGCGCATGATGAAAATAATTGAAAGATTGCAGAAAGATGCCTAGACTCACCGAGAAGATAACAAAAATCTCATGAAAGCCATAGATCAGCAGGGGGAATTCAACATAAATTTGATGCGAAGCTTGGAAAGGATAAAAAGGAAATTGGATAAGGAGAGTGAATCCAGTAAATCAAGAAGCGTTAGCAGGCATCATCGCCACTCCCCGAAGCACTCCAAGAGGAGAGCATACAGTAGCTCAAGCCCATCTCCTACCAGAAAGCATAGTATATCGAGAGTGGATGAACTGAAGGGAGAAATGAACAAGATTAAGCCTCCTACGTTTGATGGAGAGCACAAGAAGGAGGAATATTTTGAGACATGGCTGCTTGGCATGATGAAATATTTCCAACTACAGAATTATTCCCCTCATGCAGAAGGAAGAATTGTGATGTATCAATTGAAGGGAAAAGCATCCATGTGGTGGGATCAACTTGTGCAGGTGCAACACATTAAAGAGAAATATATTACTTGGAAGGAATTCAAGAAGTATTTCGAAAAGAAATACTTGACCAAGATATACTATGACAGAAAGATGAAAGAGTTCTTTGAACTCAAGATGGGTGGCATGTCCATTGATGAGTATGAACAAAGGTTTTTGGAATTGTTGAAGTATGTTTCGTTCATCAAGGATGAGACTGTCAAAATTCAAAGGTATCTGAGTGGATTGTCATCTTCCATCAGTGACAAGATCCAATGCGATGATCCTAAAACTATGGAAGAAACCATAAGGAGAGAAAAATGCTTATATGAGTAGCAAAGTGAAAAGTCCACTTTCCGAAAGGCTTGGAAAGACAAGAAGAATTTAAAGATGGATCAAAGGAACAAGGGAGCTAAGCCATCTTTTTTCAGAAACAGTCCTCAAGGACAACCATCTTTTAGAGAGCTCAGGAAGGCTGAGGTAGGTGGGCAAATGTCAAGACAACCACCTATGGAATGTTGGGGTTGTAAAGGAAATAATAGGTACAGATATTTCCCCCATAAAAGTGACAAAGTGAGAGCTGTCCACAATGTACAGTAGGCAAAAACAGTGGAATATATGGGTAGTAGAATACCCAGGATCTATGCCGCCCTGGACAACAAGCAAGCAGAATATCAATCACATATGATTGAAATAGAAGGTATAATCAACAACCATGCCATTACTATTTTAATTGATTCAGGGGCTAGCCATAGTTATACAGATCCTAGAGTGATGGAAAGTTTTCATTTGCCAAAAAACAAGCATGGAAAAACTTAGTTAGTGCAGCTGGCTACATGAACCAAAAGAAAAGTTACTGAGTTGGTTAAGTCATGTCTAGTGGACATGAATGGACTGAGTACAAAGGCTGAATTGAACGTTCTACCTTTAGGTTCCTATGACTGTCTAATTGGGATGGATTGGTTGGACCAACACCATTTCATCTGAGACTATCGTAACAAGGCATTCACTTGCCTGGATGAGGAAGGGAATTAGAGAACAGTCCAAGGAATTCCCAGAGCATTTGTTGTCAAAGAAATCTCAGCAATGCACCTAAAGAAGTGCTACAGGAAAGGCTATCAATTATTTGCATCCCACATGGAGGAAGCATATAAGGATAAAGTATCAAATCTTGAGGACCATGCGGTGCTAAAATATTTTTAAGATGTATTCTAGGAGGTACCAGGACTACCCCCGAAGAGAGATATTGACTTTTCTGTAAACTTGATGCTTGGAGCAGCTCCAGTGTTAAAAGCTCCTTACAGAATGAGTACACCAGAGCAGGGATGATTTTAAGGATGGAAATTTATTTTAAAATGTAGAAACCTTGGCGAATTTTACTAATCTTTCATATGACAACTATAAATGATTGGTGATATTTTTGTAAAAATATTCAAATTTCTACAGATTTTATATAGTTTTTATAAAATTTTGGCGATTTTTAAGGTAAAATAATTTTATCCTATAGAATTTGGGCAAATCATTTTAAAAAAAGATAATCTCATTTTTGGAAAAACCATGAAAAATTATCCCATGAGCGAAATTTAGCCCTTAAAATCATCCATGCACCAGAGCTGAAAGAACTGCAATTGCAGGTTGAAGAACTTATGAAGAAGGGGTATATATGCCCAAGTGTGTCACCTTAGGGTGCCTCGGTCCTATTCGTGAAGAAGAAGGATGGGACCTTGAGATTGTGCATTGATTTAAGACAACTGAACAAAGTGACCACTAAGAGCAAGTATCCTTTGCCAAGGATCGATGATCTCTTTGATCAATTGAAGGATGCCAAGATATTTTCAAAAATAGATCTCAGGTCAAGATACCACCAAGTAAGAATAAAGGATGAAGACATCAACAAGATTGCTTTCAGAACAAGGTTTGGTCATTATGAATTCACAATGGTGCCATTTGGGTTAACAAATGCACCTACTATTTTCATGTGTTTAATGAATGGTGTATTTAGAGAATATCTGGACAAGTTTGTCATAGTATTTTTGTATGACTTCTTGGTGTATTCGAAGTTGGAGGAAGAACATGAACAACATCTGAGGATGGTGTTGCAAGTGCTAAGAAAGAACCAACTGTATGCCAAATTGAGCAAGTGCTCATTCTATCAAAATCAGATCCATTATTTGGGGCATATCATTTCCAAAGATGGGATAGTTGTGGATCCTGAGAAGATAGAAGTTGTTAGAGAGTGGTCAGTTCCAAAGAATGTAACATAAGTCAGATCCTTTATTGGTCTAGATGGCTATTATAGACGGTTCATTGCAGGTTTCTCGAAGATATCTCACCCTATCACTTCCTTGCAAAGGAAGGAGAAGAAATTTCATTGGACAAAAGAATGTGAGAGAAGTTTCCAGTAATTGAAGCAGCTGTTAACCAGTTCTCCAATCCCGAGGATCGCAGATCCAAATGTGGATTTCGTGGTTTGCATAGATGCATGCAAAGAAGGACTGGGAGGAGTCCAAAGCTAGAATGGATTTGTAATATGTTATGAGTCCAGAAAATTGAAAGAGCATGAAAAGAACTATGCAACTCATGATTTGGAGTTGGCAGCCATAGTACACGCTCTAAATAAATGGATACATTACCTCATGGGAAAGATATTTGAACTCATGATAAACCATCATAGTCTGAAGTATCTATTTGATCAGCCAACCTTAAATGCTAGGAAAAGTAGGTGGTTGGAATTTCTTTGTGAATATGACTTTGATATCAAGCATATCAAAGGAAGGGAGAACAAAGTGGCTGATGCACTCAGCAGAAGAGTGCAAGAACTACATGCTATGGCCATTAGCATGTATCAAACTGATATTAAAGGAAAAATTTCGGAAGCTGCAAATGTAGATTTGCATTACATGGAATTGGTAGCAAAGCTACAACAAGGTATGATGCTACAAAAAGTGGAATATTATAAATTGGGAACTGATGGAACACTCCTGTACAAAAATAGAATTTATGTACCTAATTCTCAAGAATTGAGAATTATGATCTTGAAGGAAATGCATAATGTGCCTTATGTTAGGCACCCTAGCTATCAGAAAATGGTGGCAACAGTCAAGAGCCAATACTTTTGGGCAGGTATGAAAAAGGAAATTGCAGAATACATCACTAGATGTATGGAGTATTAGAAGGTCAAGGATGAGGATAGGCACCCAACAGGATTACTGCAACCATTACCCATTCCTGAGTGTAAGTGGGAAGTGGTGATAATGGATTTCATCACGGGATTACCCAGAACAAACAAGCAACATGATTCCATCATGGTGGTGGTGGATAAGCTTACTAAAGCTGCCTATTTTATTCCATTTAAGACCACTCACAAGGTCGCTAATGTTGTCGATATCTACATGAGGGAAGTAGCAAGATTGCATAGTATTCCCAAGACAATTGTGTCTGATAGAGATCTGAAATTTACCTCAAAGTTCTGGAAGGGGTTATTCAAAGGGTTCAGAACGAATCTGAACTTCAACACAACCTATCATCCTAAGTCAGATGGGTAGACAGAGAGGGTGAACCAAGTGATAGAAGACATGTTAATGATGTATGTGATGGAAAAACTATCTAAATGGGAAGACTACCTACACTTGGTAGAATTTTCCTACAACAATGGTTATCAAGCCTCACTAAAGATGAGCCCATTTGAAGCACTTTATGGCAGAAAGTGCAATACTCGAATAAGATGGGATAACCCATCTGATAGAACAATAGTTGGGCCAGAGTTGCTCAAGGAAATGGAAGATAAAATGCTGAAGATTAAGCAGAATTTGAAAGCTTCCCCAGACAGGCAGAAAAACTATGCTGATAAAAAAAGAACCCACAGAGAGTTTAAAGTGGGAGAACATGTTTTCTTGAAAGTGAAAACTAACAGAAGATCCTTGAAGCTGGGAAATTGTTCCAAGTTGGCGGCCAGATTTTGTGGGCCATTTGAATTCCTAGAAAGGATTGGACCAGTTGCATATATGATTGGATTTCCTGCATCCATGATTGTACATAATATGTTTTATGTTTCTTTGCTTAAGAAATATATACTTGATGCTAATCATGTTATTGATTGGAATGTGATTCAGGTGGAGTAAGAAGGCGTCTTGCAAGTGAATCCGATGCATATATTGGAACAGAAGAGAAAACAACTCTTGAATTGAGCCATAGGGCTTGTAAAGGTCCAGTGGACCTGGTACTATCCCGAGGACGCGACATGGGAGCATGAGGATGCCATGCGGGCAAAATACCTGCATCTTTTTGACGATTTTGAAAATCTTGTTGATGTTGTGTAAAAGTTGCACTGAGGAAAATGCAAAAAAATAAGGGGAGAGGATTGTAATACTCCAAGGAAGAGCCCAAATTGTATTATGAATTGTAAACATGTTTTGTAGTCTAGTGAGATGAGCAATTATAAGCTGGTAGGCTTATGTGTTAGTAGGTTGGAGAGCCTAGATGCTTAAGGCCATGAGCCTAATTTTGTATATGTAATTATGCAGATCATTAATAAAATATAAACATCGCTGTGTGTAGACCAACCATGAAGAAAGAGTGACGGGGGAATAAGATTCCACAAGGTTGGGTAAGGGAGGAGGCTAAGTGTTTGGGCCTAGGGGCTAATCTAGGGGGCTTACCTCTAAAGGGGATAATAATTTATTATTATTTCCTAAAAGGCTAAGGTGGACAATTGACCAAGTGTTGTCCTAAGTTCCTGGAAAATGAACATATGCTAAGTGGAGTGCATGCAACTCTAGGAAGACAGGTGTCGACCTGGGCGCATGCAGTTAAAGATGAAGAGTCAGCTCGTGTTGGGGGTTCGCTGGCCATTCTCTGTGGGGGTTTGATTGCCATTTTCCATCCTTCGTCTGAACTTGTTGGCCCCTGTCATTGACCTCTGCACATCCACGGTCATCCAAGAAACCACTCACAGGAGGGGGAAAACCGACTCGTGTTACCCTGTGAAACCAACATGTCCGCACTGGCCAAAACCGTGTTCGTACCTTAACCGTTTTGGGTTGTTTCCTTCTGTTTTTTCTGAATCGTATTGACCCATTTTTGTTTCCCTCATCTTGCTGGATCTGATTCAAAGATTGACTGAATAAGCAAGTTGTCAGGCCTATGAGTAACTCCCTCCAAGTGAGAGCGTGTGCTAAGGATGTGAGTTCTCCTGGAGGGAGTCCTGTAGCTGCTACAGAGCTCTGAGAATTCCGGTCTAGCCTATAGCTGAAGCCCAAGGAAAGGGAGGTGAAGCATCCGATGTACTGTGTGACAGTGAAGGTGTATACTCCTGGGGTGGGACAAGAATGTGGGGAATGAAAGTCTGTGAGAAGTGGGCATAAGTGGCTCCTGGGAGCGAATCCTTCCTCTGAAACTATGTGACTTCCTTGTTGACCTTGCCTATCCTAGGAATCCCTTGCCCGATGGAGTTTAGTCCCATCTTGGGGGTGACCTACTGCTGAGAGTGATGAGAAGCGTGGTCTAAGGCTGGGATGTTCATGGAAGGTCTGCACACAGTTGGTGGATTTTACTCCAGTTAAAAGATAAGTATCATTCTATGCTTATTTATATATGTTATGCATGTCTGTGATTCTTGAATGTATCATGTATTCCATTGCATGTATGAATTGTTGTTAATTCTATTTGAGTCTGATTGGTAACAATAACTATGTGATAATTTTTTTAAATTCATTAAATATGCATGTTATATATATATATATATATATATATATATATGTATGTATGTATGTTCCGCAGTAGTGTGGCCCGGCCTGTGGATGGTCGGGTATGTTATAGATTGGTATCAGAGCTAGTCTGTGTAATACAAGGTGTTTTGGTAGCATTTCCCGGTAGTGGGGTTGATGGACGGGTACATTACAACTTTGGAGGCAAGAGAGGACACCTTGGACAATGACATCTAGCTCTTTCCAGCCCAAGGACTTGGTTTTGGAGGTCTTATGCCACTTTTCTAGGCTTGAAGTCATGCCTTAGGGCTAGGGCATGTGGTGGTGGAGATGTTTTGACAAATACTTGGTACTTTTGATGAGGAATATCCCTTATACCTTGGAGAGAAGACCCCAACACATGAAGGGAAGACATTTTGAGGCCCAATGATTTCATCCTCAAGCTCAACGACTTGCCAATCATGTCAAAACGTCACCCTAAAAGCGCTTGATGTCACCTTTAGGGTTTCTTTTGTGCAAATTTTAAAGTTAAATTCAAATTACTTTTTGAAGGGGAAAAATGAAGGGGGAATGCATCCCTTATTTTGTGGTTTACCCTAGACTATGTGTACAAACACTTTTTAGGAGTTTTTGTATACATGAGGATCAATTTCATTTCATTTGATCATAACTCTCTCATGTGAGAAGAGCTACTTGGATGAAATTTACACCTCTCTTGGGAAATTTGCATCTCTCTCTCTCTCTCTCTCTCTCTCTCTCTCTCTCTCTTATGCTATGGTTTATACTTGTATTATGGAGAAAAGTGGTGTTCTACCCTTATTGGAGGTTTGTTCTTGCATGTTGATGATATTTTCTTGGTAAACAAGGATTTGTCTAGCATTTCTCTTGAAATTGGGAAGAAAAATATGCATATTGTTATTTCTTATTTATTGTTTCATGTTTTTTCTTGGCTAGATCCTTGGAGGAATAAAAGGGCTTATTCCCTCCACCAAGTTATCATTGTTGTTGATTGGATAAGCTTATGCAAAGGTTTCTAGGAGGAGTAAAAGGGTTTCACCCTCCTAGATTTACCGTGTTAGTGTTACTTGCTCAAGGGAGTAAAATGGATTACACCCCTTGAGAAGTAGTAGACCCCACCTAATACACGAACACTCCATAACCCATTTTGGAAAGACACTAATATATTTTTGCATTGGAGATATAAATTACTTGCATTGGTACACATGATTTTGAGATATAAATTACTTGTCTTAAGCTTTCTAAAGCCACTAAGGTGTCTTGATTGGCCTAGTGGTTCTCTTGTTATAATCAACTAAAAGCTACATCCATTAGGGCTACAACAAAACACATTCAATCTCTCATTTTAACTTGATTTTCAACTGTGGAAATTACTTGTAAACTTGTACTTTTATTCTATTGCTCATTGTCTATCCTTTTTACGGTTTACTTGTCGATTTTCGTGGTTGGATTTTGTTGCTGTAGAAAATATTTTCTACAACCACTTGGATTTTACAATAATTCTCTGAAAACACTATCTAACAACCCTCTTTTACCATCAAAGTTTGTGATTGAATGTTGGAAAGTTATCAACTAATTTAGTGCTTCATTGTCCAACAACTAATTGATAATTTTGATGGTTAAATATGCAATAATTAGTTCTTATTCATGGTGATATATATTCTTGTTTACTTATGCAATATAGGACAACGATCTTCACTTGCTTGTCCACTTGATTTTTTGGTTTGTATGTCGATTGTGTGTCTTGTCTCGGGCAGGTGTAACACTTTGGTGTAGGTACTCAAGCCTTCAACAACCATTTACCATAATCAAGACTCATTTCCAAGCCCTTATACTTCTTCCATCATTGACCTAAGGGGTTCCTCTCAAAATCTCTTCATCCTTTGTTTCAATTCCCCTAAGGTCGCCCGGGATTGCCTTTAGAGGTGATTGCATCATCTCTAAATTGATGGGAGTACCTATCTAGGTTGATAGTGGGTAGTTATTCTCATAGTTCTCGAAATCTTGTGGATTGGGTTGGGATTTTCCCGACCTACAATTTGTGCGATAACATTTTGGCATTGTTGCCAGGGAGGATTTTGAATCCTCTTTCATGCCCTAATGACATCTTGGCAAGATTTGATCCCAAAGCCTTTACCCTTAGCTTTCCTGGTGACTCCACTTGAGGAAAGTTCCCTTTCCTTTTCCTTTCTTGATGAGATTTTCAACTCATCTGGCGAATCTGCCATGAAACAAACCTGAGGGAAGGATTACTAGTGAAGACCCCCCTTCTCTCCTAAGGACTATGTGACCTCCCGGTCTAGGATCGATCAAGAAACTAAGTATGATTGACTCTTTGGCCCTCAAGAACCTCAAATCCACTTAACATGCCCTCTTTCCCTTAAAGAACAGGTTATACTGAACTCGCAACTTTCTCCTTAATGCCTTTAAACTTCAACGTGTTTAGACGCTAACTCTCCTAGTTAAACCCCTCCCTATTTGTGACTAAGGCTATGACCAGTCGCCTAATCGAAGGGCGCGTCGTGACTTCACGTATCGGGCCTTTACATGTGAGTCACTTCGACTCTCCCGACTTTCGAAATCTCGACAGGAGCCTAGCGCATGCTAGCCCCTCTATTCCCCTTCACTGATGTGGCTCTTCGCTATGACCGTGGGAAAATCTTCAAGCACTTCGCGATTTCGCATCTCATGTGTTCACACTTCACGAGTGGTCTCCCTAGATGCTCAACGGTCTAGATCTCTTCTCAAACCGATGGCTTAGATCAAATCTTCGTGGTTTTGGGTTTCGCGAGTTCCCCGAACTCTTACCTCTGATTTCCCGAGCTGCAAAGTCTTGAAAAAACCAGATCTACTGTTCAAATTCCTCCTTTGATCAACGACTGTGATCTTTACGCAATTTCACAATTCATGACTTTGGAGTCTCCTTGCCTCTGTTCTCCCGATAACCGAAATTTCAATGGCGCTGGATCAACGGTCCAGATATCCCCTTTTATCAAGAGATCAGATCATGTCACGATTTCGCGTTTCGCGAGTTCTCGCAACTCAACCTTTTACTTCTTCAAGTCACGAGTCAGCAAAATGATGATCTCTCGCTATATTTCCTCCTTGAAAATGGGCGGTCTCGATGATTTCATAAAGATCAATGGCTGTGATCTTTTCACGAGTTCACACTTTGTGAATCCTCACAACTCTGCTCTTTGACCTTTCCATTCTACGAGTTAGGGAAATGTTGATATATCACCACGTGTCATGTCATGATGGACGATTTCGATGATTTTTGAATTTTGTGACCTTGTTTCTCCTATGTACATTCAAAGATTTAATGTTAGTGCACTTTACCTTAATCAGACGGCTACGATCCATTTGCACTCAGATCAAACAATTGAGATATTTCCTCCTCTACACTTGCTGCTCATTGTCTGGACGCTGATTGGATGGTCCAGATATTCCCTCTGAACTAAACCTTTCTTCAAACTTAGAATATTTTCGAAAGGATTTAAAGGATTTGATCTTTATCCTTCCTACGAGTCCATTTCTTGGATCTCGTTCACACTTCTTGGAAAGCGCTACTCCTCCCGAGCTTGATCTTTCCAAATATTTCGATCTCCCAAGCAGTTCTTTCTTTTCTGGGAAATTCTTCAACTTAGATCCAAAGATTCTTGAAAAGAATCCTTTCTCTCCTTCCTGGTGTTCTTCCGCTCTCATCCTTCGACTTCTTTATGGAGTTACTTTGACTCTTCGTTGAATTCCAGGTCGGTGCACTCTTGCAACAGATATTTACACAAGATTCTAGTTCTTGCGACAACTGTGCACTCCTTGCGGCAGTCGCTTTACACTTCCTGCAAAGAAAGTCTTACGCTATTTCTTCTAAGCTTTACGAGTCGAAACAAACCTTGTCAATGCACTCCTTGTGGATTGTGTTCACACCTTGCATTGGCTCACAAAGAAAAGCGATTTAAATTCTTATGAAATCATTTCAAAGATACACACACTCATAGAAAGATTCATTCATTCTTGAAAATATTAAGACAACAACAAAGAAATTGCAAACACTATTCACACCATACATTGGATCAATTTTTCTTTGTTATCTTCATTCAAAATCAAGAAAATGGTTACAACTAAAATAAAAGCAACAACTACTACTCTGAGATTCCTACTTGCTCATAATTCTCGTAACCGCCCTTTTGGGCGTACAAAATCTCTCTTTATACAAAAGAAACAAACTAACTGCTATCTAATTGCGGGTACATTGAGACTAGGGTTAACCTCCCAAGTCACACGTGCTCATTTTGTCTCCACGCGTGTGATCTTTCCTCTTTGTTTTCTATCGCTTAAAATTATTTGTAGTACTCGCTAGCGTTTGAGACTCTAGATTGGATCTCAGGCACTGAGTTGTCCTTCCACGTGTACTTGCCGACGATGCTCCTGGATCATACTCCCCCTAGACAAAAAATCATGGACTCCTACCCATGAGCTCCTGTACCGAATTTCCATGTTTCTGGATATCAACTTCACTTTTCCAAATGACATCTTCTATTGGGCGTCCCTTCCACTTGACCAGATATTCAAAATAAGTCTTCCTCTTGGTCTTCTTACTAATCCTTTGATCAACGATATTTTCCATCTGTGGTTTTTCTGCTATAGGAATTTGTTTCTCCCACTGAATCTTCCCTTGATCTGTTGATCCCTCTGTATCATCCTTCCTGTAAGGATACAGGTTTGAGATGTTGAATATAGGCGATATGTCCACATCATTTGGCAACTCAATCTCATAGGTGTTGGCATCAAGCTTCCTCAAGATCTTACACGGTCTTATCTTCTTCATCTTTAGCTTGTTATATGTCCCACTAGGGAACCTTTTCTTCCTGAGATGTGCTAGAACCCGATCTCCTATTTCAAATTAGAGTTCTCTGCGATGTTGATCAACTCTGCATTTGTACTCTTGGCTAGAATTCTGCAACTTCCCCCTGATCTGACTATGGAGCTTCTGCATTTCTACAGAAAAATCTTCTGCTCCAACGCTTATGATCTCACTCTGTTCCAAGTCTCTCAACTCAGATACTCCCCTGGGTTTCATTCCATAAAATATTTGGAACGGGCTCTTCCTAGTGCTCCTTTTTGGTGAGTCGTTGTATGCAAATTCTGCTTGTGGCAGAATCTGATCCCATTGATTATGGTTCTCAGTGACTAGACTCCTCAATAAGTTTCCCAAACTTATTTTTACCACCTCAGTCTGCTCATCTATCTGAGGGTGATAAGCTGAGATGAAGGACAAATCTGTCCCTAACTTCTTCCACAGTGTTCTCCACAAATGACCAACAAATTTTGTGTCTCTGTCCGAGACAATGCTTCGGGGTAGGCCATGAAGTCTCACAACTTCCTTGAAAAATAGGTTTGCAACATGTGTTGCATCACTGGTCTTCTGACATGGGATAAAGTGTGCCATCTTGGAAAATATATCCACCACCACAAATATGGAATCACATCCTCTTTGTGTTCTTGGCAGTTCCAACACAAAATCCATTCTTATTTCATCCCAAGGCCTTTCTGGTATGGGCAATGGTTGATACAATACAATGTTCTATGTTTTACCTTTTGCATGTTGGAAAATTCTGCATCTGTTCATGAATTTTATTACATATGTTCTCATACCTGGCCAATAGTATGAACTTCTCAACTGCGCAAATGTCTTATCATGGATGAAATGTCCAACCAATCCTCCACTATGTTTTTCCTTCAAAAGGTTATCCCTCATTGAGAATTTTGGTATGCACATTTGATTTCCCTTGAACAACAATCCCTCTTGAATCATATACTCTATCCACTAGCTCCTATCTCTCAACACATGATTCGTGCATGCTTCGTATGCTTCCTTGAAGTCTATATCATCACCGTACATTTCCTCAAGGTGTTCAAACCTTAAGGTCTTTACCTGAAATTCCTGCAGAGTCAAACATCTCTTGCTCAATGCATCAACAAATTTGTTAGAATTCCCAACAATATGTTTTATGACAAAAGTAAAATTCTGCATATACTCAATTCACTTTGCATGCCTCTGATTCAATTTTTCTTGTCTGGTTATGAATTGTAAATCTTGGTTATTTCTATACAAGACAATTCTTATGGGACAAGGTAATGTTTCCATTTCTTCAGGGCTTGGATTATAGCATAAAAATCCATGTCATAGGTGGAGTATTTTCTCTTAGTCTCATTCAACTTCTTGTTGAATTAAGCAACAGGTCTATTGTCCCGGCTCAAAAGTCCTCTAATTGCAATGCCACTTGCATCACACCTTACCTGAAACGTCTTCTCAAAATTTGGCAAGAACATAATTGGTCGCTCCGTTACTTTCTCCTTCAGTGTATTGAATCTCTTCTCGGCCTCCTCTGTCCATTTAAAATACTTCTACCTCTTCTTCACTGTATCCATCATTGGTGCACAAATTCCAGTGAAATCTCTAATGAACTTCCTATACAAACTCGATAATCCATGGAAGCTTCTTACCTCAAACATGCTCCTCGGTGATGACTATTCTTTGATTTCTTTCACCTTCTTTGGATCCATCTTCAGTTCGTTTGAATAGATCACAAAACCCAAGTAAATGAGTTATGTCTTCATAAAAGAGGACTTCTTCAGGTTTATCAACAACTTCTCATGTTGTAGTCTCCTCATCACTAATGTCAGGTGCCTCAAATGCTCCTCTTTATTCTTTCTAAAGATCAATATATCATCTAGATACACAACCACGAACTTGCCAATGAAATATTTTAGTATTTCATTCGTCAACCTCATAACAGTACTCGAGGCATTGGTCAAGACAAATGGCATAACAAGCCACTCATACAAACATTCATTTGTCTTAAAGGCTGTCTTCCATTCATCACCTTCCCTCATTCTGATTTGGTGATATCCACTTTTCAAATCTATCTTAGAAAATCAATTTTCTCCACTTAAACAGTCCATCAAATCATCTATTCTTGGAAAAGGGAATCTATGCCTGATAGTGATCTTATTGATGGCTCTTGAGTCTATACACATTCTCTATCCTCCATATTTCTTTGACTCAACACAGTTGGTACTGCACATGGACTCAAGCTCTCTCTAACCAAACCCTTGTCTAACAATTCTTGGACTTGGTTCTTTACTTCCTCATTCTCTCGAGGTGTTAGTCTGTAAGCTTCTTTGTTTGGTAGACTTTCTCCTAGTATTAAATCGATATGATGATTGATACTTTTGATGGGTGGAAATAAGTTAGGAATCTCATCCACCACTATGTCAGCAAAATTATCCAATAATTCCTGAACTTCTTTAGGAAAATCATCCATTGAAGTACTTGTAAGGATAAATCTGGGTTTCCTCACCACAACAAACTCCATCTCCTGTTATTTTTTGACTTCTTTCAGGATTTCCTTCCCACTCATGAGGAGTATGCTTGTGTTGGATTCCTCTTTCACTTTCTTCTCCTCTATTGGCAACACCATGTGTGTTCTACCATTCTTATAAAAGGTGTATGTATTCTTCCTCCCATCATGAATGAAATTCCTGTCAAACTACCATGGTCTTCCCAACAAAATATGACATACATACATGGGAATTACATCACACACAATTTCATCTGTATATCCTCCTATCTTAAATTCAACCAAGCATTGTTTAGTAACCATTACCTGGTGTCATTTCTGCAACCATGAGACTTTATATGGTTGTGGGTGTGTAGTTGTCTCTAGCTCCAATTTCTCCACCATCTCCATGGATACTAAGTTATCAATGCTCCCACTGTCAATTATCACCTTACATACTCTATCTTTATCCTTGCAAGCTATCCTGAATAGGCTGTTCCTCTGTACCAGATTTTTAACTTATGCCTCTGGTTTTAAGAGAAACTTTCTCATCATCAGAGATGTTCCATCCTCTACTCCCTCTGCTTCAACATTCTCTCTTTGTGCTTATGAAATGTGAGCTTCTCCTCCTTCTTTCTTTTTCTTGGGGCATTCCCAAGACATGTTCCCTGTCTTTCCACAGGCATAACATCTTATTACTCCTCTGCCTCTTCCTCTAGAAGGGTTTCTTCCACCACCCTGTCTTCCTTGGGAATGTCCTCCTCTTTCTGAGTGACTTTGTGGAGTTTCAGTCTCGTCTTTGGAATTATGCACCTTGTCATGGGCAACTCCCTTGCCTTTGTTCGGGGCTAAGATTTTACCTCTACCTCGCTGGATTTTTTTTCTGGTCAACTTCTCTTCCGCCTTCAGCGCAAAATAATAAGCATCCTTCACTGTCCTTACTGACATCATGTTGAGCTCATCCTGGATTTCATACCTGAGGCGATTCATATACCTGGCAACTTCTTCTTCATCTCGCTCTCTTTTTCCAACTTTGATGTTCAACTTGTAGAACTTCTCTGTGTATTATTTGACTATCATACCCTTCTGTCTCAAGTTTTGCAACTTCCTGAACAGATTGATCTGATAATATTTGGGCATGAATTTAGCCTTCAACTTGGCTACCATTCTGTCCCAATTATTTATCTTCTGTTTGCCTCTACTTCTCCTCTCAGCTTGCAGTTCATCCCACGACAGTGATGCATGTCCTTTAATCCTGGTGACATCATGTATCACCCTTTTCTCCCCATCGACATATGCATAATCGAAATATTTGTGCATGGACCTTATCTAATCCAACAACTCTTTAGCATCCAAATTGCCTTCATACATTGGGACCTCTATCTTGGCTCTAGCTCCCAATATAACAACTGCTCTTAGCAAGCGTTCTTCAACAACGTGTTCCCCTGTAGCTTCTTCAGCGTCTACATATTCTCTCTCTGCATCGCTGACGTTTCCAACATTAGGTGCTCTTCTCTGCGCTGCTTCCATCGCTTCCAACCTTGCACGAAGTTATCACATCTCTCTTTCTACAATGCGATTGGCTAAAGGTGGCTCCCCTCATCTCATTGGAGACATTGTATTGACTGTATCTTACACACAAAGTACAGCTTCAAGTTCTTTTTCTCCTTCACCTGAAATCTACAGACAAAAATTATCTCTGATACCACTTCATGCGGACCCCCCTTCTCTCCTAAGGACTGCGTGACCTCCAGGTCTAGGATCAATCAAGAAACTGAGTCTAATTGAATCTTTGGCCCTCAAGAACCTCAAATCCACTTAACATGCCCTCTTTCCCTTAAAGCATATGTTATATGGAACCCGTGACTTTCTCCTTAATGCCTTTAAGCTTCAACGTGTTTAGACGCTAACTCTCCTGGTTAAACCCCTCCCTTTATGTGACTAAGGCTGTGACTAGTCGCCTAATTGAAGGGCGCATCGTGACTTCGCGTATTAGGCCTTTACATGCGAGTCACTTCGACTCTCACGACTTCCAAAATCTTGACAGGAGCATAGCGCATGCTAGCCCCTCTATTCCCCTTCACTGATGTGGCTCTTCTCTATGACCATGGGCCAATCTTCAAGCACTTCATGATTTCACGTCTCGTGAGTTCACACTTCACAATTTGTCTCCCTAGATGCATCCAGATCTCTTTTCGAATCGAAGGCTCAGATAAAATATTCGCAGTTTCAGGTTTCGCGAGTTCCCCGAACTCTTACCTCTAATTTACCAAGTTGCGAAGTCCTGAAAAAACTAGATCTATGGTTCAAATACCTCCTTTGATCAACGACTGTGATATTTTCGCGATTTCATGATTCACGACTTTGGAGTCTCCTTGCCTCCATTCTCCTGATAGCTGAAATTGTGATGGCGCTGGATCAACGATCCAGATATCCCCTTTGATCAACGACTCAAATCATGTCACGATTTCACGTTTTGTGAGTTCTCACGAATCAACCTTTGACTCCTTCGAGTCACGAGTTAGTGAAATGATGATCTCTCGCCATGTGTCCTCCCTGACAACGGACAGTCTCGATGATTTCAGAACAATCAACAACTGTGATATTTTTGCAAGTTCACACTTCGTGAATCCTCACAACTCTACTCTTCGACCTTTCCACTCTACGAGTCAGCGAAATGTTGATCTCTCGCCACGTGTCCTATCATGATGGACTGTTCCTATGATTTCATAATTTCATGACCTTGTTCCTCCTGTGTACATTCAAATATTTAATGTTAGTGCACTTTACCTTGATCAGACGAGTACGATCTATTTGCGCTCAGATCAAACAGTTGAGATCTTTCCTCCTCTGCACTTGCTCCTCGTTATCTCGACGTTGACCAAATGGTCCAGATCTTCCCTCTGAGCTAAATATTTCTTTAGACTTAGAATATTTTCGAAAGGATTTAAAGGATTTGACCTTTATCCTTCCTGCGAGTCCATTTATTGGATCTCATTCACGCTTCTTGGAAAGTGATACTCCTCCTGAGCTTGATCTCTCCAAAGATTTCGATCTCCCAAGAACTTCTTTCTTTTCTGGGAAATTCGTCAACTCAGATCCAAAGATTCTTGAAAAGAATCCTTTCTCACCTTCCTAGCATTCTTCTGCTCTCGTCCTTCAACTTCTTTATGGAGTCACTTCGACTCTTCATCGAATTCCAGGTCTGTGCACTCTTTGCAACAAATCTTTACACAATATTCAAGTTCTTACGACGATTGTGCACTCCTTGCGGTAGTCGCTTTACACTTCCTTCAAAGAAAGTCTTACACTATTTATTCTGAGCTTTACGAGTCGAAATAGACCCTGTCAACGCACTCCTTGCGGACTGTGCACACACCTTCCACCGACTCACGAAGAAAAGAGATTTAAATTCTTATGCAAGCATTTCAAAGCTACATACACTCGTAGCAAGATTCATTCATTCTTGAAAAGATTAAGACAACAATAGAGAAATTGCAAACACTATTCACCCCATACATTGGATCAATTTTTCTCTGTTATCTTCATTCAAAATCAAGAAAATGGTTATAGCTAAAATCAAAGCAACAACTACTACTATGAGATTCCTACTTGCTCATAATTCTCATAACCCCCCTTTTGGGTGTGCAAAATCTCTCTTTCTACAAAAGAAACAAACTAACTGCTATCTAATTGCGGTTACATTGAGACTAGGGTTAAGCTCCCAAGTCATGCGTTCTCATTTTGTCTCCACGTGTGTGATCTTTCCTCTTTTGTTTTCTATCGCTTCAAAAGATTTGCAGTACTGGCTAGCATTCAAGACTCTGGATTGGCTCTCAGGCATTGAGTTGTCCTGCCACATGTACTTGCCGATGATGCTCCTGCATCAAGTACCCTATCTCTCCACATATACCTAAACGTCCTAAGAACAGGTCCAAACCTTTTAAACCTTCACCCTCTCCTACCTCTCCAGGGCCTTCAACCTCATCCATACATTATTCAAAAAACACACCCCATAATCAATGGGTCAAATGAACTTATGAGCTCCTGGACATGACAAATATTCTTGGATCACCCAGCCAAATCCCAAAGGGTTTCAAATAATGGCTTCCAATTTTTTCAGGAGAAGACTCAATGTTGGCTGAATGTCACCTAGATACCTTTCTTAGGGCCCTTGAACCTTATGACCAACACACAGATGTTCAGATGAGGCTTTTCTCCTACTCTCTCATCGAGAGGGCCCAATAATGGTATAACAACATCTCAACAGGGACAATCACTAACTGGGATGCCTTTCGAGGAATTTTCGTTAAGGTATTTACCAAAAGGAAAGATTTAATATCCCTTTATGATAAATTATATCATTGCAAGAGGGAGCCAGGGGAAGATATATAGGATTTTAATGACTAGTTCAAGACCCTTGTGAAGAGATTTCCCCAATATTTTAAGCCTTCGCAACACAATATCCTCAAGACTTACATGTCAAGCATAAAAAGACCCCTGTGGTTTCCTAATAGGGAAATATCACCCTTCTACTTTGATTGAATCCCAAGAGAGGGCATGTGAAATTGAGGATAAATTGGCTTGCTCTTTCCACCAAGTTGAGGATTGTCCCAAAGAAATCACATAAGTTAACATGCTCACCAATTTCGTTGCCCCACCCTCCAACTCCCCCCATTACACCAAGGATTATTTGGACAAGGAGAGAAGGGAAGCTGCGAACATATTTGTTTCTCAAATAATGGGTGTCATAGGAAAGGAGAAAACACTAGAGTCTGGAAAAGGGATCCCTCGATGGAAGAAAGATTGGGAATTGAGGAGGACATCGCAACAAAAAAATCGAAAAAGAATTTGCTGCATCATATTCAAAAGAATATTTCCCCACCCAGTGAACCAGAGAAACCTCATATGATGGGAAGTGAGAATGAAGATCCCATCACAAAACTTGAGACTTAGGAAGAAGCTATCAGGAAACCCATCCATTGCATTTACCTTTCTCGTCAAGTTATCAACGAAGGAATCGACAAAACTTTCATTTCTTCAAAATCTCTCTTTCAAGATGAATAAGAGGGGTGGATGTTGGGGATTATAATTTGATGGTGTGAACTTAAGTTCAGAATCATGTGTTGGGGTGGTCTTAATCTCACCAAAAAGAGAAGCTACCCTCTTCTCCTATAGGCTTACATTTGAATGTACTAACAACATATCCAAGTATGAAGCCCTAGTTTTGGGTCTGAACCTTTCCATTTATATGAACATCAAGTCATTGCATGTAAGAGGTTATTAAGACTTGATTTCCTCCCAGGTTAACAAGACTTTTACGACCAAAAAACCAATTTTAAAATAGTACAGAGACGTTGTTTGGGATGCCATGAAAAAGTTTGATGAATTTTCGATTGAGGCTGTCCCTAGAGAAGAAAATCATTTGGTAGAAAAACTTGCAGTATCCACTTCCAATCTACAACATTTCAAAGAGATCTGACTCTAAAAGGTAGAGGTAAATTTCATATCTTCACTACTTGAAAATCTGGAGCACTGGCAAGTTTTTGATAGTGAGGACCAAATCTCTCGCTTTCTTCAAAACGAGGGTGAGTTTTATGAAACTCAGATAAACCTTTTAACCAAGGGAGAAAATATTAAGGTTACAAATGTACTTATTGAAACCTTTCTAAAAGGAATTGTTCCCCTAGAGAGATTTTTTGATCGAAATGATATGTATAAAGGGAATGCATCAAGAAAAATTGATGATGAGGTCATTGAATTCAATACTGCCACCAAGGAATCCTAAAAAATGGTCAAGTTTGGAAAAGGGACGAGGATTTGATTTCTCTCATCAGACAATTTAAGGATTTTTTTTCCTGGTCATATGAATATCTAAAGGATTATCGACAAGATATTGTACAACACTCTATTCCCCTTAAGGAAGACACAAAACCCTTCGGGCAGAAGCTCAGAAAAATGAACATGAAAGTTACACCACAAGTCCAAAGGGAGTTACAAAATATGGTTAAGGCAGGGATAATCGAACTCATCAGGTACTCATCTTGGGTATCCAATCTTGTTTTTGTGTGGAAGAAGACTCATGATATCAGGATATGTGTTGATTTCAAAAATTTAAACCGAGCTTCACTTAAAGAAAATTACACTTTACCAAGCATGGAGTACCTTTTCAAGAGGGTCACTAGAGTACAAATGATGTCCATGCTTGATGGATTTTTAGGATATAACTAGGTGCTCATGAAAGAGGATGACCAGCTTAAAACTACTTTCACCACCCCTTGGGGAACTTACAAGTATTTGAGCATGCCTTTTGGATTAACTAACATAGGAGTTTCTTTCCACTGTGCCATGGGTTATTACTTCAGGGAATTAATTGGGAAACTCATAGAAATTTACCAAGATGACCTAACCTCTATCTCTAAGAAAAGAGATCAACATATCCAACACTTGAGGATGATTTTTCAAGATGCAAGTAATTTGGCATTTCTCTTCATCCCAAGAAATCAATATTTGATGTATATAAAGGAAAGTTATTAGGTCATATCATTCTCCAAATATGGGATCTCGTAGACCCTTATAGAATTGAAGCCATCAAGAAAATCTCTCCCTAAAGATAAGAAAACCATGTAGTATTTCTTTGGCTATATCAACTTCATAAGAAGGTTCATTCCAAAATTTTTTGAAATCGTGAAACCCCTCAATTGCTTGTTAAAGAAGGATGTTCGTTTCGAATGGAACAGTGAAGGTAAGAGGGATTTCCAACATATCAAAGATGAAATAACTATCGCACCAGTCCTAGTCATCCCAAATTTTGCTAAATATTTCATCATATTCTCTTTCACCTCAAAGGATACCATCGTAGGGGTTATTTTGTAAAATAATCATCAAGGACATGAAAAATCGATCACTTTCATGAGAAAACCCCTTAGGGACTCAGAGCTAAATTACACCATTACGAAGAAGAAATCCTACGCTCTTGTCAAGTCACTCAAGCATTTTAGAAATTATGTGGGGTATAGAAAGATTAAAGATTTCATTCCTTACCCTGCCGTGAAAGATGTTTTATCACAACGAGATTGTTTGGGATCAAGAGGAAAATGGGTTTCAAAAATACAAGATTATGACTTGGAGATAAAACCATCCAAGATAATCAAAGGCCAAGGGTTGGCTAAAATGTTGACAGAAAGTGATCAGGAAGCCATCAAGATAGGAGAAAAGGAACAAATTAATATTGTCATAAGTGAAATTGAAGACGACGAATGGTTTTTAGATATTATTTATTACTTGAAGAATATTACTTGTCTTAATCATTTGGTCGATCATAAGAGGAGAGCCCTAAGGCTCAAGGATATGAAGCATTGCTTGGTACATGATGGTCTCGGATGGAGGAACCCTGATGGGATAATCCTCAAGTGTGTAAATAAGGAAGAAGCAGACAAATTAGTTGTCGAATTTCACTTAGGATATTGTGGAGGCCATTTTGCAGCTTGCACCACTTCCCATAAAATATTAAGGGCATGATATTATTGGCCCACTATATTCTTTGACACACATAAATACATTGGATCTTGTCAGTGTTATGAGTTCTTTACCAAACAACAATGCCTCCATTCCCTTCCTCTTAAGTCCATCATTGTAGAAGCACCTTTTCAACAATGGGGACTAGATTTTATTGGTGAATTCAAAGAAATATCTAGTAATGGTTATCGATGGGTTTTAACTGCCATAGACTATTTCACCAGAATGGTGGAAGCCATCCCAACAAAGAAAAAAACTAAAGAGGTTGTAATGAAATTCCTTAAGGAAAATGTTATCCCTAGATTCGACATTCCTACCAAGATAACCACAGACAATGTCAAGGCTTTCAGCTTGATGGCACTCAATGAGTTTTGTTTCAAATATGGGATTGCCTTTTTGTCCTCAAATTACTATCCTCAATGAAATGGATTAGAAGAGTTCAACAATAAGAACATCATGAATATTGTAAAGAATAATGTTGGAGAGAACAAGAAAAATTGGGATAGCAAGATCAAGTATGCCCTTTGGGAAAACCACACAACTACTAAGACTTCTAACAGGAAAACCCCTTTTGAATTAGTTTATGGGTTGGAGGCATTTCTACCTATGAACCTCCAAATTTCAACTTTAAAATTATCCCAACACTTCACCACGAATAAAGAAGCATTACAGAGAAAAAATGATCAACTCATGGAATTGGATGAAACTCAGAGAATGGCCTTTGATAAAATGACAAAGAATCAGAATAAAATAAAAGGAATCTTTGACCATAAAGAAAGGTCGAGAGATTTAAAAAAAGGGGACTTAGTCCTAATGTGGGACAAAAGAAGAGAAAAACTTGGAATGAACAAAAGGTTTGATAGTGTGTGGTTGGGACCTTACAAGATAGAGGAAATATCTGGACTAGAATCATTCTATTTTTCCATGACAGAGGGGGGAAGGATACCATTACTAGTGAATGGATCCCTCCTCAAACATTACTTCCCAAGTGGTACTTGACTTCTTCAGGACCTATGCCCTAGGTAAGTAGGTAGGTCATATTGATTTCTTACATTTGCATCTTGATTTCTCATAGTAGTTTAGTTGCATTTAATATTTGACTTTCATTTTGATTTACTTGCATTAATGATTGACATGTTTCTCTTTCATCATATTATGTAAAAAAATGCAAAATTTTATTTTCTAGATTAGTTGTCATTTTTGAATTTTTGGATTTTCGATTATATGAGCAAAGGGTGAGTGAGCCACCCTAGAATTTATGGTTTTATGTTTCAGTGTAGGAACATGTTTGACCAGGAGATGTAGAGGTTCTCATGCACTCTACGACGAGTACTTGTCCCAGAGGATCCATATGTTATCCACAATTTATAGGGATAACTAAGGAGATGATGTCTCGAGGCGCTCAGGTTGCAAACGTGGAGTACCGAGAGACAGATGACTGAAAATGTCCACATGCATAGACATAGACCCACTTCACCACCACACATCCTGGATTCATGACGATGGCATCAACCACATCAACTTGCTTCTAGGATATGATGGGTCTTTCTCCATGAGGTACAATTCAAGTATTGTGGTCAATGTCACTTTAGTATTTGAGGCATTTGAGTATGTTGCATTTAAAGTTGATTTTGATTATAGAACATATGCTTGGAAATTATGCTCTTTTCCCTATTTCACCTTGATGGTTGAAATTGATCCCTAGTAAGTGGTCACCCTTAGGGATGGGTTTTCTACTGGGAGGTCTCCTTGACAAGTCATCGTGTCATTACCGATCATACTTACCATTTTTCACACTTCACCACTTTTTAGTCTCCTTATCTTTTGGTATTTTTGGGTGTATTAACCCATGAAGGGTTTGTACCTCATTTCATGGGAAGAGGGGGATGAAGGCCCAAAGGTAATGTAGCTAGAAAAAGATAAAATCCAAAACCATAACCTTCCAGATGCTCCCCCAAAGAGGTATTGAGAACAATGAAACATTTCTCCAAAAAAATCAAAGACTTTCAAAAGAAAATACACATACATAAAAATGTCTCACTTGTTGAGGGATCTACACAAGTGCGTTACAATATTTTATTTACCCTTATGGAACTTTGTGTACCTCTACCTTCAAGTGACACTGTGGTAATGCCCCCCCAAGCTTTATGTTACCCATTGGGACTACCCTGTCGTTCTGGACCCTAATTAATTAATGACAAATAAATGGGCTTGGAAAAAGGATGCATTGAAAATGAAGGTGCAACACATCATCTACAAAGGCACCCATAAATGAGACAATACAAACACTTGTATTCCATGAACCCCATGCCCAAAAGTCTTACCCCCATCCACTTCATCTTCTCCACATGACTTAGAGAGGTTTCCACCTATGAAACACTCCTTTCCTTAAGGATTGATTCACCCAATAGGCCACCTTGTCAACCCTCCCATACCTAAACTTGGAAAACTGCATAGGGTCTTTGAGAACTTGTTTAATCTAATGGGGCATTTTTTTATGTACATGCTTAGGTGGCTCTTATATTAAAGCTAATTTTACTTTCCATGATTCTTTGACTTGAGATCCTTGCAAGGCACACTTGTCTGTATTTGAAGGACCTTGTTGGTGGATGTTTTGGAGGAACAAGCACAGCTTGGGCCTTTATTGGGGCATGAATCCCACAGGTTGGATGCCATGACCCACACCCAAGGACCAACTAGATGAGGGACGTTTCCTTTGGAGGAAAGAGAGGACACCTTGGACAGTGACATCTATCCCTTTCCATCCCAATGACCTTCTTTTGGAGATCTTATGCCATTTTTCTAGGCTTGATGTCATGCCTTAGGGATAGGGCATGTGGTGTTGGAGGTGTTTTGACATACATTTGGCACTTTTGATGAGGAATATCCATTATTCCTTATAGAGAAGACCCCAATGCATGAAGGGAAGGCCTTTGGAGGCCCAATGATTTCATCCTCAAGCTCAACGACTTTCCAATCATGACAATACATCACCCTAAAAGGGCTTGATGTCACCTTTAGGGTTTCTTTTGTGCAAATTTTAAAGTTAAATTCAAATTTCTTTGTAAAGGGTAAAAATAAAGGGGGAATGGCTCCCTTATTTTGTGGTTTACCCTAATCTATGTGGACAAACGGTTTTTAGGATTTTTTTTTATAAATAAGGATCAATTTCATTTCATTTGATCATAACTCTCTCATGTGAGAAGAGCTACTTGGATGAAATTTTCACCCCTCTTGGGAAATTTACATTTCTCTCTCTCTCTTATTCTATGGTTTATACTTGTCTTGTGGAGAAAAGTGGTGCGCTACCCATCTTTGAGGCTTGTTCTTGCATGTTGATGATATTTTCTTAGTAAACGAGGGTTTTTCTAGCATTCCTCTTGAAATTGGTAAGAAAAATATGCATATTGTTAGTTCTTCTTTCTTGTTTCATGGTTGTTCTTGGCTAGATCATTGGAGGAATAAAAGGGATTATACCCTCCACTAATTTATCATTTTTGTTGATTGGATAAACTTATGCAAAGGTCGCTAGGAGGAGTAAAAGGGCTCATACCCCTTGAAAAGTAGTATACCTAACCTAATACAAGAAGACTCCATAACATTTTGGCAAGGAACTAATCTATTTTTGCATTGGAGATATAAATTACTTGCATTGGTACACATGATTTTGAGAGATATTGAAATCGTTCAAGTTGGAAATTTCTTTTGTTGTCTTAAGATTGCTAAATCCACCAAGGAATCTTGATTGGATTAGTGGTTCTCTTGTTATAATCAAATAAAATATACAACCATTAGGGATGCAGAAAAACACATTCAATCTCTCATTTTAACTTGCTTTTCAATCGTGGAAATTACTTGTAAACTTGTACTTTTATTTTTCTGCTCATTATCTATCTTTTTGACAGTTTACTTATTAATTTTGGTGGTTGGAATTTGCTGCTGTAGCAAATATTTTCTACAGCCACTTGGCTATTACAATAATTCTCTAAAAACACTATCTAACAACCCTCTTTTACTAGCAAAGTTTGTGCTTGAATATTGGAAATTGATCTACTGATTTAATGCTTTATTGTCCAACAACCAATTGATAATTTTGATGGTTAAATATGCAATTACTAGTTCTTATTCTTGCTAATATATATTCTTGTTTACTACCGCAATATAGGAAAAGAATCCCCACTTGCTTGTCCACTTGATTTTTGGTCTTGTATCTTGATTGTGTGTCTTGTCTTGGGCAAGTGTAACACTTTGGTGCAGGTACTCAAGTCTCCAGTAACCATCTACCATCATCAAGACTCATTTCCAAGCGCTTATACTTCTTCCATCATTGACCTAAGGGGTTCCTCTCAAAATCTCTTCATACTCCATCTCAATTCCCCTAGGGTCACTCGAGATCCCCCCTAGAGGTGATTTCATCATCTCTAAAGTGAGGGGAGTACTTATCCAAGGTGATAGTGGGTAGGCATTCCAATAGTTCTCTCCATCTTGTGAATTGGGATGGGCTTTTCCCAACCTACAGTTTGTGCGATAACAAATATCACCCACACTTGTAGGACCCTCACATAAATGATTTAGTTGATTTTGTTTGTTGTGAGATGCACTTGCTTACCTACAATAAATTATGATCCGAAAACATTATGATTTGTGTGTACTTGTTATATCAAAATGTTGAAATCTCATTTTCAAGAAATGTAGTGGCTTGTTCATTAAAAGTTATAAGTTCATGAATTGATTTTTTTTGAGGCATTTTAACCCTAAATCTAGTAGTGTCACTAAGAAGTTGATATATGTGATTGGTAGATTAGAATTTATCACCAAGAGAAGAAACTTTCCAAGTGATTTCCATGCCTTTCTTACATGCATTTGCACCCAAAATTATCTGAAAAAGTTCAAACCCCCTATGGATATTTCTATCCTCTCTCCAAGCTTTCTAATGAGATATCAATCATTAAATTTTGACTTCAGAGCCAAAATTTAACCCCTTGGAATGATTTGTTGTCATTGAAAGGCCAACACAAGAGTAACAAAGGATCCTCATTAAACCTCATTAAACAAGGACATATCTAACAATAACTAACACAATAAGTATAAGAGAAACACTTATGATGCATGAATATCGATCCATAACATTGAATAGTAAGGATTTTTTTATATAAGTGACTCTCCCTTATCCACGGATGATGAAAGAAGCAAAAGTATCTTAGACTATGCACTCACCATCTGTTCAAGATTTCAATGAATTAATTAGGAATGAATATGAATACACCTTAGTCTAATGTGAAATGTCACATATATACTCTCTCTCAACCAAGTAGACTCATCTTCCATGATCAACTAAATGGAACATAAGTCAACATCATCTATGACTAAAGGGGACACACATGTCACATCATTAACACTTGTACCATTATATGAAAATAATTATAACTTATCTTCACTAAGTCATGTGCACTTCTAAATACAAAGGTGTAATACATCAAGTCATACATAATAATCCATGAACCCCAAATACGATACATATTATATGCACAACTAGAAACATATTCACTTTGAAAAATGGTCAACTCTCATTTGATTCAATTCCAAGGGGGACACACAAAATTTAAACATAATTTCCATTGCCTAAACATAATTTTGAGGTAGGGCACATATGATTCATATGAGGAGATCCAATATTAGTTGCACTGATATCATTTATGTCAAGGAAAGCTTCTCAAGGGACAACATATAGGATTTTCTCTAATAGTCTCAAACATGTGTGTGTATTTATTTTTTAAGCCTTGAACATGTCCCTCTTCATCATCAAATAATTTTCATTCAACAATTAATTGATATTGCATTATAATGGTTTGATTACATGGCCATTGATAATTAACTTATGTGATTGTCAATTAAATGTCGTTTGGAACTACTTAGATTGTGTTGCATGCCATGACATGCAATGATGAACACTTACTTTTGGTAATGGAAAATTATTTGTAATTTGACTAATCACAAGTTATAATTTTATTATTTCTACTATATTAAAATTTATGAATTGTATGATAAAGGCCCAAAAATGTTTAGTGAAATAGATACACGAGGACCTAGCTTAAAGGATTATAAAGATTCAAAATTTGAGCTAACTACTATGATGACACAAGTATAAAAAAAAGACAATTCAAAAAGATATCTAAGTGAATTTTGAAAGGGAGTACCAAACAATAAGTCTCCACTAAGGAATTTCATATTCCATAGAAATATAACTTTGTCTCACATTGTAATCCTCTACAAATCGTGACATCTAACTCATGCCAAAATTGCGTGTTGGTGTGCCTTGTGGGATCCATAGTGGCTATGTTGGTGCTTTCATTTTCTATCTTGAGTTTGTGCACAAATTATGGCCTCTATCTAAAAGTAATGTACATTTCCCTTGTGTTTTCCCATAATTCCCCCATTTTCTTCACTTTCCTTTGATCATTCACCAATGTGAAATATGTGGGGAACTTCTCAATCAATTTTATCCATGAAAAAGTGGTTTCCTCAAATCATCCAAATTCTTATAATGGTATCCAATAACTGTCTTCATTATACTCAAGCAACAATCTCTATCATAAATACTTTTAAGGAATTTGTACAAGTTTAAATGATAAACCTACATTTGCAATTGGAGCTTTGTCCAAGTTTTACTATTGTAGAAGTGATTCATATGTTTTTTTGTTTATATAATACTCTTCAAACATAATTGCTTCCTCTATTAATTTTCTAGTGAGTTTTATATCCCACTGATAACTATTTCAATTTAACATGGCTCAATTCGGTTTGTATAATCACTTTTCATCTCTTATCTTTCCATTAATTTTCCTAAAATACAATCCTCCTCATAATTACCTCTTAATTTTGACTTAACTCAATATCCCATTTCTCACAAAAACCCCTCACACCCTACCCACTCATTCTTTTCCCATTTCCTCTCTCTCTCTCTCTCTCTCTCTCTCTCTCTCTCCCTCTCTCTCTCTCTCTATTCTATTCCATTCACATTTCTCCCCAAGAGTTTCCTCTCTCAAGGTTTCATCCTCATAGAGTTTAGGGTTTCAGTGTCATGGAGGAACCTCCATGAGGAAGGCAATGGATTCTCCCTTCCCTTCTCCTCCTTCCTTCCTCTTCTACTTTTATTTTCCTTTCTTGATTTGTTAATGTTTATTGTTGTTTTTTGTTGTGGGTTTAGGGTTTCATCCATGGAGGCTAAGGTTTCATGGAGGAATATACATGATGAAGGGAATGGATTCTCCCTTCCCGTCTTCTCCTTCCTTCCACTTATATTTTTCTTTTACTTTATTAATTTGCTAATGTTTATTGTTCTTTTGTGTAACAACCACTCCATTACGACAACAAACGAAGTACATTGTTTTTTGTTGTTAGGTAAGACGGCGACGATGGAAACAATTAATCCACACAACTTGACCACGAACACACACACGTAGAGTAGGAAACAGAAAACTACGACTCCACACCTAGCACAATAACAACATGGAGAAACGTGCGTAAAGCAACATAGAGAAATGACTACCCTCCTGACACAAACGTGACCACGCCTACACGCTAAGGGACAACATCCCCTTCCCGACACAACGACCTCGATGACCAGTGAAATAGAACCTCGATGGCGTGCAACCCAACGCATGAAGGTGTTCAGCCCAAGCGCCCATGACGAAATTACTACAATCAACAACACCCACAATGGGAAGTAAAGACTTCGACCAATTTATCCTTCGCCTCTATCCATTAGGGTGCACAAGGATCCCTTCATTAGGAATCATGTTGTCGCCAGGTGATAGGTGTGACAACAATCATGGCACAACAACATAACTGGACCCTCAATACCAACAAAAAAAAACGACGCGCTAAGAGATCAATTACTATCTAAACACCTGACGACTAACCCTAACACCCAACAAAATGTCAACAAGATGAATAGGACCTTAAAGCAACACCAATTTCCTTGCGCAACTACAATCGCACACCTTAAATAAAATTATTAAGGTACATATCTTTTAAAATAAAACTTTGCAATAAAGGAAAGTGGTAATATCATCGATAAGAGTTAATATCAGATAATGGCTAATACCACTATTTTACAATTATTTTAAAGTATACAGACAAGGGTGAACATACCAATATACCAATAAAAAAATATCATTGAGAAAGGTTAAGACCGAAATTGTACATCCATATCTAAAGGTCAACTACTAATTTAGCAATAAAGATAATGGTTAATAAATAACCATTAAAATTATCAAAAGGAGAATGGTTAAATAAGTCATTGTTTAAGTTTAAAAAGATGAAATTGAAGAGCGGGTTTAAATATTCAACTGCAGGTACATTAATAGGGTAACACAGTCCATTAAAGTTGCTGCATGTAGTTGTTAGAAGGCTGAATATACACGGTTGTCATGATTCACAAAATCAGCCATCAAATTGAACAAATTGAGGCACTGTCAAAATCAATTAATGCCATTAAAAAAATGCTGAAACGCAGACACTCATAGAATCATAGAAGGAGGAATGGGCTAACTTTTAACATGGAATTACCTACCCAATCTAATAAATTCCACTGTTTATTAGATTCGCCCTAAGACTGTAAATGCAATATCAAACAATTTAGAGTTAAGGTTATTGTATGAACCAAGTTGCGATCTGCTAAGGCGAGGATCACATAATTTAGAGCTTGCAGATTCCAGAACCTGCACTTGCCTCTTGAGAAATTGACGTAGTGAATTTCTTCGTCCAACACGGATGCAGTGTCCATCTTCGTTCCCCCGGGTACCAGTCGCTGCAAAATCCTGATACAGTCGCTTATTTTTTTTTCTTTTCTCTGACGAGCTACCACGCTCCGAGGGTCCTTGGAAAATCTGACGTTCCTTTGCTTCAGGTGTTCTAAGGTGTCAGGATCTATGTTCATGGGCTGCATTGTTGAGAGCCTTTAGATCATTTCTCTTAGGGCATCTTCCCTTTGGCCAGCATCATCGGAGCTATGGTGACCATTTTTTTTTCTGAGATCTTGAAACAGATTATGATTTCTCTGGTGCTCCTGCGTGCGTTCAATTTGAGCTGTGCTCACAGTAAATAATGGGACTTCATTGGCATTTTGAAGTTCACGCAAGGCCAAATTATCTTGACAGTCTACAACAGTCGTCACAGTACTTAAATCCGAAGTTGCGCTGAGATGAAAACTAGCCATAGGGATTTTGCGGTTACCTATGCTTTGAACTAAATCTGTGTAGCTTTTCACATAATCAGGCTCTCAAGTTTTTAGTCGTTCTCGATTAGCTCTGGTGCACAGTATTGAGCCGAGGGCATTGCCGTCGTTGCAGTGAACAGTGAAGAATTAGCCAAATGGCTAAGTTGAGGTGCCAACGAACACTCCTCCAATGGTGCAGGAATTTGATTAAAAATTCCATTCAACAATGCATCTAGAAGGAAATCTGCTGGGTTATAAGGATTTGGGGTTGGCCATAAAGTGCTTTTGTTGCACAACATATCATCCATAAAGAATGAAGTGAAGGACTCTGTCATTCCAAAATACTGAGAGTATAATGTAGAATTTAGGCTTTTAGAGTACCGAGCACCTTAGAGAGACTCATACAAAGGACCAGGCATAATAAAGCCAATGAAGGTCACACCAGAGGATCACAAAGGGGATTTTCTGTCACTCAGGTGTCCATGATTATGACTTCAGTAATACCCGCGAAGTAAACAATATTATCGTAATCCAAGATAGAAACGACCTCCCAGTAATAACACAACAACAATAACCATAAAACCACACTAAAATGTAATAAATAATTCGTTGTCATAACTTTTAAAATTGTTGTCAAGTTTAAATGGAAAATACAACAGAATAAATACGTATAAGGTCAATGTCATGCACAACTCTCCACCCAACAGTTCCCACACAACGATAGTATCTCAAACCCAACCGCAGTTGTTCACAGCCGTAACTGACAACTGACTATAGATTATTTAAAGTTAGCAATAATATATTTCGCAGTAATATATATCACAGTCATCACAGGGTATGTAAATTCACAGTAATACATGTCTAAAACGCAGAGTAATTTAACTTATAAAACTGTCATTCAAATCTATGAGATCGCAGAGGTCATTTAAAAAAAATGCAGATGTCCTTGACAAAAACGCATAGGACAATAAGTGGATCACGGAAGGAAGGGATAAGCAATCACATAAGTACTCATTCTCCAAAATGCGCAAGGAAATCCATCAACTAGGAACAATCAACAGGGATAGACGAATGACAAGAACATCCTTCGCTCATCATCCACGCACAGAAAAGTAGGGCGTTTAGATCCATAGGTCTATTAACACCGAAGTGATGACTGTAGATCAGGCTCCCGACCGATTGCTCAGGATGGACTGATGAGTTAAGGACGAAAGAAAAAATATAAACCACAAATCATCACAAATCAATAAAACCATAGGATGGTCAAGACATGTAGGGATCGAAAGCCAAGGGAATCAATCAACAACGAGCTTAAGGCTATGGGGAAAATCAGTCATCAATTAAAATGTTAAGTCAATCATTTTATTTACCCAATTAAACATACAGACTAAGAATGTAAAGTATACTAATAATCTACCATGCAGAAATAAATGAAGCGTACCATAGCCCAAGTCGCCTGCTCTGAGCTGTTGTCCCACGCGCACTGTGCAGTTCTCGCTTGTCGACCGTTGAGACTTCACCGATACCTCCTAGCCAACGCTAGGGGTACTCTTCTTCCCCCTTAGCCCCCCGAGTCGCAAAGGGGCCACACACTCTAACCAGAGAATCAACTAGCTCCCATCTCGCCTCGCAAGGCCGAGCTACCACTCCTCACCGAACTGGGTATCCCAACTTCCACAAGCTAAGTCAGTCAAGTCTAAAATTCTGCAGCGTAACATTACACATGACAGAAGATATCTATCATCCTCCTCTTCCATCCTTTATATAGACTTTCTAAGTCAATTACTTTCCCAAAATCCCTTTTAATTCATTGTTCAAATTTTAATTCATAATAATCCTCCCCGTACAAATGTCACCCATCCCCTTCATTGCACCATAAATTAATTTCCTTAATTAATTAATTACCCCTATTTCCCTCACCCACCAAAAATCATTACTAGAATCGCTCCTAGGTGTCCCCATATTCCCTTACAAGTTTTAATGACTTCCCCCCTCACTAATTTTCTAGTTGAGTTTAATTTAGAAAGTTCTTAAATGCTAGATATCTTACTAAGTTAGACCTTCTTCTTCTTTTTTCCTTGGGTTTCCCTTTTCTTTTTAAGTTTCCCACTTTTTCCTAGTTTCCTAATTCTTTTAATTTCTCTCTTTCCCTTTTTATTTAAAACTCAAAATTGGCACGGGTAGAAATTAAATTTTTTCCTTTTTCCTTTTTAATTAATAAATCTTCATTAACATAAGTGACAAAACAATTATTTTCCCTTTTCCCCCTTTTTAAAATTTTATCCCCCAAAATATTTTTATAAATTAAATGAATTACTTACCCCCTTCCCGTCACATGATTAATGATGATTATCATTATTAATTATTTAATTTTAATTTTAATTTTTATATAAATAGATAAAAATTATTTTATCACAAGTATCACTTAGACCTAGATTTTATTTTCCTAGGATGGGTGACATTTTATTAGGGGAAACGTTTTAAATCTTTCTTATCACGTTATTCGTCATAAGGCCATTTAGGTTTATCCATTCATTAATTAACAACGCGACGTGCCCTTCAGGATGCACTAGGTGCTCCAAGGGTGCCACTTGCCTCAATTTGTTTTCCTTGCACGACGTGCCCTTCAGGACACACTACGTTCTCCAAGGGTGCCACTCGCCTCTTGAATAACCTAATAGACATAAACAAAACCCGGAGTCAATACTCCGCCAGGTGATATTGTGGGAGACTAAGGGCCTATAAGGAATAAGGCCCCTACCTTATTGCGCGCCCCTTAGAATCATCGTGAGCGACTGTCGTAGTCGGCCCTCACGACATCGTGGATCTTCTCGAACTAGGTAGTCGTTAACCTACAGTTCGAGCCATGACGAGAGTGCTAGTAGGCTGTGGCAGGGATGTTGTCCACATCTCTCCCTCAACGTCTCTGGTAGTTGTGCGTGACCCCTCTACTCCACATGTGATTCTGGTCAACAAGCTATCATCAGCATGCATCATCAATGAATCATGTCAGATATAGTATCCATAATCATATCATCTAATTAGATGCACAAATGTCATATATACAACAATCAAACCCCAATAGTCCACTCCCTGACTCGATCTAGATTCCAAGGGGTTGCATCGATGCCTCTGCATCCTCGGGGTCCAAAATCCTACACACTCAGGAAAACCGAGTCAATAACACCTGTCTATGTTATGCAGAAAAATAACACGTCATCAATTCATAACTCCTCATAATCATAATCAAAAAGCTCAAAAGTATAATAATCTGGATCACTTGCGAGCAAGTATCCTCAAAGAATAAGTTCGCTCAGTGTGCGCAAGAGCGGGATGTTACATTTTTTTATTACAGGTTTAAGGTTTCATGCATGGAGGAACCTCCATGAGAAAGGTAATGGCTTATCCTTTCCATTCTTCTCCTTCCTTCCTCTTTTACTTTGATTTTTGGTTACTCATTTGATAATGTTTATTGTTGTTTTTTTGTTGCGGCTTTAATGGAGAAAGAATAAAAAATGGCATATTGGGGGGTATGTTTAATGTGGTGCATATTCAGTTCATGGTTGTGGCCTAAGAAAGGCCCTTGGATTCCCATATGAAGATTTAGGTTCAAATCCTGGCACCCATTTATCTCTTATTACTATATTTTATCTTAGTATTAAATGTAGATATTTCTCTAAGATCTTCATTATTCACTTGTTTGCATGCATGGGTTAGGCTAGTTTTAATTCAGATGTACAATTTTAAAGAAAAATTTATATGGGAAAGTATTCAAGCAAAGTTATTTCATTTTGGAAAGTGATTTGGGTTCATTTCCTAGCGTTCCCTTACTGTTTTCCTTATATATATATATATATATATATATATATATATATAGTTTTTACCATTTTCTGTTTTTGTTTCCATAAATTTWAATTTACACTAGGTTAGTCTAGTTTAGTTCAAATCTACACTTTAAAGGTAGATTTTTATGGGAATGTATCTCAAGCGGATCCCTTTCCTTTTGGAAACTGATTTGGGTTCAAATCTCATCATTCCCTTACTTTTTTGATTTTTTTTCATTTATCATTTTTATTTCCATAAATTTCAATTTACAAATAGTCAACACTAAACTCAATGCTAAACACAATGCTAAACTTGATGGTAAAATTTTCACTAAATATGGCACTAAACCCAATGTTAAAAATAGTTCTAATGTTGACACTAAACTATATGCTAAATACTAAAAACAATTTAACACCGACTTTTGCATCGGGAAATGCTCCAACTTGAAAAAATACACTGCAATTTGGTGTTAAAATCAACGCCAATGACTTGTTTTGTTGTAGTGATTCATTATATGACACTCGACTATGATATTACATGACATGTTTTTTATTATGATATTATGTGGCATTGTTTGTAGTATGATATTACAAGACACAATTTTCATATGATATTATGTGACATATTTCATGCTTACACTCTCAATGTTTATGTATTTATCTTTATGTAATAGTTATAGTTTGGTTGAGACTTGCAGGTTTCATGGCACAAGGGGATTTTCAAATTTTTTAGGTGGGAATCTTTGTAGGAGTGCAATGATGGATTTATTCCACTAGTCCAACTACATTTTTGGTAGGCGAGTCAGTGGTTCTCAGCTACATTTGGTCCAACGACTAGTTTGGATGGCACATTAATCTTTTCTAGCTAGTTGTATCCCTTGTTTTTTCTGTAATTTTAGCGGCTTTACTTCCCTTTTCTTGTTACGTTTTTGGTGTTTCTATCAGACTTTATGCACTGACAGGCCCCTGTTCTTTGTTGATCTCCCGTATTTTCAAAGCTCCCCATTGCAGGCTTCTCTAGCCTGATTCCTTGTGAGGATGCCACATCACGCTCCTTTCAGTTACTTATTTTGTCCCTTTTGAAAGTTCTTTAAGGTTTATAGCTTAGTATTTATGACTGGTGATGTCAGCTATCTCTCGGGAGATGAAGCAGGGGATCCTTGGGATCACCCTAGCTTCATTTCTATGGTGGATGAGATTTGTAAAACCCGAGGTAATTACTCCTACGTAAATGTTCCTTCAACGTTTCCACCAACTTTTGTTTCGCCATTTCCTCCATCAAATTGCACTGTTCAAACAAATCTCACCAAGTCGGTATACGCCTGCACTCCGATCTGTAATGAAACTCAGGGTGTTTCTGGAGGGTGCTTGAATGGAGTGAAGGAAACTGGTCAAATCTTGAAGGGAGGTGTTCACCGGAACTCTGCGAAAGTGTCTATCATTTCATTGGAAGGGGTGGGGAGTCAGGTTAGACATTCCTTTGAGGAACCAGTGAGTTATTTTGAGAGGAAACACCCTTCTCCGAAGCTTGTTTTGAAAGTATGGAAGCCCAAGAGAATGAAGCGTTCTCTAGTCTTGGGGTTAGACGTGGGACTGGAGGACTAGTGCTCACTAGCAATGTGTGCGCTTGTTGGTAGGTTGGATTACCACCATTACTGTAAAAGAACAGTGGAAGAGTGGATGAAGACCACTTGGGTACCTATTCTGGGTACTCTCCAGTTCTACTTGTGTTACCGAGGGGTTGGTTCAGTTTTGTTTTTAACTCTTCAGAGGACTCTACCGGGATTCTGGAAAGTTCTTCGACCTTCGAAGGAGACAGTCTTATGCTCAAGCATTAGAGGCTTCAATTCGACCCAACCACATAATATTTCAGCTTTAGACACCCGTGGGTGTTGTTACCAGGTCCTCCTTTACATTTGTGGAACCATAAATCCTTGGAGGCTATTGGGAATGTGTTGGGACGTTACATAAAGTCTGATGAAGAGGCACTACTTTCTAGTGATAGATGTATGGCGAAAATTCTTGTCGAGATTGATATTCATGGTGGGATTTTAGAATCACTTGAGATAGACTCACGAGGCTTGGTGTTTTCGCAGAGGTTGGAATACCTCAGGGTTCCATTTTGTTGTTCACGTTGTCGATAGACGGGTCACTTAAAAAAGGACTGTCAACTCCCTTATGGTTCCTTTTCTGAAGAGACTCCCAAAGATGAATCTGGTATTAATGGTTATCCTACTAAGATGGAGACTCTGGAGCAGGTAAACTACCCAGGTGTTCGGGATTTGGAAATCTCTCCGCCAAAAACTTCTACTTTTGTAGGTAAGATTTTCCACTATGTTCCCTCCCTCTACTGTTCTTTGTCTTCTTTGGAAAGAGATCATCTCAATTCACATTTTTCTGTTTTTACAAAAGATAAGGGGGAGTCTGATAATTTTTAGAAGCGAGACGTTGAGACTGTGGGTAACCTTGTTCCCTCTATGACGGGGGTGTCTGATAGTTCTGAGAAGTGGGTAACCTTGTTCCCTTTGTGACAAGTGTTTCTCCACAAGGTGCAAGTGATGTGGAGTGTTCGTCACATAGTCCTCTGGATGAGTCACACCACAAGTCCCTCTATGATCTACCTCTTTGTATGTTACCAGAAGACTCATCTCGACCTCCGGGGTATGGGGAGTCTGAGTATAGTGATCATTCTTTGGATACGATTATTTCTAATCTTGTTCCTACCTATAGGGAGGTAAATGGCCCGGTTAATATTCCTATTTTTTCAAGCAGATCGGAGGTGGCAGCAAGGGAATCGGGTACTTTGGAACCTATCACAACAGTTTCTGAGACTATGATTGAAAAGTCTCTTGCATGGTCTCGGGGATTGGGACTCGAACTTTCTCCTATTAAAACTAGAAGCACTCGTAAGAGAGCGGGGTCTACCCAATCCAACCCTTCCACTTCCACTCCTTCTACCTTTGACCTTGGGGCGCTTAGAGGATTAAAAGCCCTGGCTAGGGCTAAGTCATGATTATTCTCTCCTTGAATATTAGAGGGGTTGGAGGTCTCCTTAAATTAGCCTCTATGCGTAGGCTCCTCTCTAAGGTTTCTCCCCATATCATTTTTCTTCAAGAGACCCTGACTACCGATGTGAAGGCAAGGGATTTTATGTTTGTTCTAAAGCCGGATTGGTTAACATGTGTTGTTAGTTCTATTGGGAATTCTGGTGGTCTACTTGTTTCTTGGGATCCTCATTTTTTTTCTTTCTCCCCGGTCCTTATTTGTGGCAGAATTTTATTGATAGGTTCCAGTTATGTCGATAAAATGAGGCTTACTCTTCTAAATGTCTACGGTCCATGCACGGATCGTAAGAAATTCTGGAATAAATGTGTGGATAAAGGCCTACTTTTACATAATGATTTAATCCTGTCAGAGGATTCAAGTTTTTCTTTAAGTACAGAAGAGATCTGGGGCCCTACTGCCGTCGTTGATCCACTGGCTACTTTTTTCAGGGATATATTTGTTAATTCGTTGCTGGTGGATGTGGCTCCAACGGAGTTAGTTCCGACATGGCGCAATGGCAGGATGGGGGATTCCAACATTTCTAAACGATTGGATAGATTCTTTGTGGAAGAAGGTTTGATTGGTCCAGCGACGAGATATAGATTGTAGGTAGGCACTACTTTCATATTTGATCATGCTCCTTTGTTTTTTCAACTTGATATTGGCTTTCCAAAGACTACGTATCCTTTCAAGTTTAACTCGATCTGGTTAGGAGACAACTTATTCTCTCTCTTAACTAGAGAGGTTTGGCTCGATAGTCATTTTGAACATTTAGAAGACCCACAAAGAAGGCTAGTGGAGAAACTAGCTCTACTTAAGTGACGAGTTAAGACATGGTCCTTGCAAAAACAAAAAAGGGATAAAGAAATTCTGACAAAAGTGGAAGAATAATTGGAAGGCTTGTTGATCCAGAAAAACAATGGCTCTACTAGTGTTGGTCTAGATCTTCATTGTAAACACTTGGAGGAAGTGGGTAACAAGTTTTTACTTGATGAAGAAGAAAGATGGAGGCAGAAAAGTAAGGCAACTTGGATAAAGAGCGGCGATAAAAATATTAATTTCTTTCATAGATTTGTCAGCTTCAAAAGAAATAAGAAATATATTTGGGAGATCTCTGATGAGGATGGAGGTATGCACACGGGACATGAAGATATCAAATTGGAAGCCGTTAATTATTTTAGCTCCTTCTTTAATGAACATAGTCAGTCAAAATTAAGGGCACAGTTGGAGACAATCTGGCTCTACCCTAGGATTGTGCAGGAGGATGAAATAGCTATTTTGGAGAAGGCTATATCAATGGAAGAACTATCCTTTATACTAAAGGGGTTTGCAAAAGACAAGAGTCCTGACCCAGACGGGTGGACAGTTGAGTTCTTCCTCTCCTTTTTTGATTTGGCGAGGTCAGACTTACTTGCCATGGTTGAAGATACTAGATGTCGAGGAGAAGTTTGCCGACCGATCAATTCAAATTTTCTTGCACTTATTCCAAAGTCGAATCGGCCTCAAACCTTTTCTGATTACCGCCCGATTGCACTTTGTAATTTATGTTATAAAATTGTATCAAAGATTATTGCTAAAAGGGTAAGACCCATCCTATCTAGTTTTCTTTCAGAGGAACAATTGGGGTTTCTGAAGGGGCATCAGATTCTGGATGCCATTGGCACGGCATAGGAGTGCCTGCATAACATCAAATTAAAGAAACTTCAGGCTATTATCTTGAAGCTGGACCTTAAAAAAGCTTATGACCGTACAAATTGGGATTACATAAGGTTAATGTTGATTCAGTGTGGTTTTGGTCATATTATGACAAAGTGGATTATGGGGTGTGTGTCTTCTGCGTCTATGGCCATACTGATTAAAGGAGAAGCTTCAAATTTCATTAATAGCGGAAGAGGCATTCGCCAGGGGTTCCCACTCTCTCCTCTTCTATTCATCTTAGTGATGGAAGGCTTGAGCCTCTCACTAAAAAAGAGTCATCGATAAGGTAAGCTGTCCGAAATTAAGGTCTCTCGCATGGTAAGAATTCTACACCTCCTGTTTGTGGATGATGTGATTATTATGTCCAAGGCTTCAATTGACGAGTGGCAGGAAATTCATAATTTCTTAACCACTTTTTGTGTTTCTTCCGGTATGGAGATAAATTTAAACAAGTCAAATTTTCATCATTTTGGTGTTCATCATGATTTTCCAACTCATTTGTTAGCTTTGTTCCATTATGGTGTTAAGTGTTTATCAGAGGGTTTTAAATATTTGGGATTCCAGTTAAAAATTGACAGTTACAAGGTGTAATCGCTTTCTTACCTTGGGTGGAAGATATGTTTTACTCAAGGTTGTGTTGGAAAGTCAACCAGTTTACTGGATGGCTTTAGCACACATTCCAATTTCTGTTTTAAATCGGATCCGTATGATGACATTCTCTTTTCTTTGGTCTAGAGAAAAAACCTCTTCGTCCTACCATCTGTGTAATTGGGAGGCTTTAGCTAAGCCAAAGAGCTTTGGCGGTTGGGGGATAAGAAACATCTTTTGTTTTTCTCGGGCATTAGTTGCCAAATCACTGTGGTGAGGTTTGATGCAGTCTGGGATATGGAATCGGGTATTGAAAGATACGTATTTTCCTTATTTATCAGTTAATACATGGCTTCGATCAGCTGATCCTTCGTCTCGAGCTGGATCACAAACATGGAAAAACTTGTTAAATGCTCTTCCATTACTTGTTAGATGGCTGGCATGGAAATCGGGGGCTGGGGTTGACATTTTGATTGGTAAATATGCAATTCTGGGAAGGGGTAAATGTGCCTTCCTTTTGACTGACTTGATCTCACATTTAAATGAGCATCATGTTCATTACCTCTTCCAAGCGACAAGAGCTTTAGCTACAGAGATGACTTGCGCCACTTGGGTAACTAGTACTGATTTGGGACTGTCGAGCAACCTTGCTTCCGAATGGGAGAGATATAGACTTCAATTCACTGATGTGGGTATTTCTGTTATAGATTCTAAAGATGAGATAAGGTGGACTGGTGGGGATGACACCGGATTTCTAACTACAAAGAACGTATACAATGCTCTAGCCACTGAGTTGTGGCAAAAGAATGGTGGAGGAGTGAAGAGGAAGCTTTGGTCATGGGAATGTCCACTAAAATTATAACTTTTCTCTTGGCTGCTCATCGAAGACAAGCTTCTCACCTGGAACAATCTCCATAAGCGTGGCTGGAAAGGACTCGATTTGTGTCATCTATGTAGAGGTAATGAGGAAACGGTTCTTCACCTTTTTGTTCAAGATCCTTTTACTGTTTCCATTTGGAGTAAAGTTATAGATCATTTCAAGGTGCTCTTTGGATGGTCAGGTTCCACCGTGCTGGATTGTTTTGAGTCCTGGTTGTTTAGGAACAATGCTTACTCTTCTCTGCCATCTTTTATTTGCTAGTTTATCTAGGTTGAAAGGAACTTGGCCATTTTTTAATCCAAACATCCTTCCTTGGAGAAAATTCTCATCCTCTCCTTTGCTGTTGTAGCGAGCCACTCTTCTCAGAGACCGAAAAAATCTTTAAGACGTGTTGGCCATTCTTTACCAAAGAATAGATCAATTGGGTGGTTTGATGGGGCATCTTAGAGAAATAGAGATTTATGTGGCACAGGGGGTATAATTTATTTAGATGAGCATACTTCTTATAGCTAGACCCTTAACTGTGGTAGGGGTACTAATACAAGAGCTGAACTCTTGGGCGCTTGGGTTGTCCTCACCTTGGCACATAGATTGGCTATTACAGGTATCCACATTCTCAGGGACTCAAAAGTTATTATTGATTGGCTAAATAATGTTGGTTCTCTGCAGGTTATATCTATTGAATGTTGGAAAGACTGGGTTAAGGAACTCAAAAAGATTTTTTCTGTCATCACCTTCGCCCATGTTTATAGAGAAGAAAATTAGGAGGCTGATTTTCTATCCAAGAAAGAACTTACTGATCCTCCTGTAACTCTTCTTTACAATCAGCGGATCGATGTTCATGAGGGGCCAAATTACCAAATCAAGTTGTACTAGATTGGCTATTGTTCCTAGCAATTTTCTATTTTATGGTTGTGAGGCAGACTGGGGTACTATTTGGTTATGTCCTCCAGTTGGAAAGACGTTTTTTGGGTAGTGTTGGTGCTATCCTCCTTTTTGTAACCTTTTTGGATAAGATCTAGATCCTCTTGTGGTTTTTTCCATCTTTTTGAGATGTAGCTCGGGTTATTTAGATGGAGATTTGAAAAGGCTTAGCTTATGATTGTAGTGGCTTATCGTCTATGTAAACTGATTATATTTCTAATATAATGCACAATTTTCATGTGGAAAAAGTTATAGTTTGGTTTGTCTACTCTTATTTAAATTTACCATTGTCTAAATATCATTTAAGACCTAATTATAAGGTGTACATGGTTCTAGTGAATGCATTGGTTTATTCAAATTATGGCTACTCTATTGAATGTATTGAATCTATCTCTATTTTTATTTCAGTAAAATCATATATCCATGCAATGTTTGTTTGTCTTTATTTTTGAAGTTCAATGTAGCAAGAAGAATTGTGGTGTATAAACTTTATATATGTCAAATGGATTAAGGTTGGAGGATGATAGTCAAAGATACCCAATTCAACTGTAAAAATCAAAGTTACAAATATTACAATTTTCTTTTAAGTTTTCATTTTGTTGCTACCATATTCTTTGTTGATTTAATATTGATATCTATTGGCATATATCCAATGACTAGCCCTTCTAAAAAGGTACATAAAATTCAAATCAAATTGCATGGATAAATTTTCTTAGAATGCTAATGTTACGTTGCATTACATTTATTTATATCTAAAATGGTGGTGGGGTAAATCTACACTTTGGGAAAGGGGTAACGTAACTTAAGTAGAAACCTTTTCTTCTCTTAGCTTGTGACTCGATAGTTTCATAACAAATTGATATTTGTAAAGTGTAGTGGCTTTAATAGACCTTTTACTAGAAACGTAAAATACTCTCTTTGTTTGTATGTGTGGGGTTTTATAGCCTCAATGGGCTCAAATTTATAGACATATAATAGCTTGTAGAGCACCCAATAAGGGCCAGCAAACTCATCCAAATCAAGTAAAACATTTAGTAGTTAGATTTAACTTACATTTACTCTTTCAAGGATGATTGACGAGTTCCGGTATCAATCCAAGTGTTTGTCATGTATGTATTGATTCACTATGTACTACTTCCCCAATGTAAATCAAACTGCATTCCTTGTATTGTATTTATGTTTGGTAAATTAATAGTTATGTCATCAAAGCGTTTAGCTTAATGTTCACTTCGTGGGTCCCTATTTTTGGATTTGAATTGTTAAAATCTTTTGTTAAGGAGAACATTATTCCAAATTTTCATTTTTAAATAACCTTTTATTTCATTTCCATATTTGTGTACAATTTCATTGTTTCTATTCGATTGGGGTTTGGCTTGGAAATGATAAAACTTTTATATCATGAACTCAAACAAATTGTTTTTTTTTTTTTTTCAACTACTAAGTTTTGATGGATGAGTTTTAATTACCAATTGTTTAGGACACTTGAATTGGTTTTTTTAGTTCATGAATATGAGAAATGTTGTAAAATTATACAACCTAATGATGTATGTCTCATTATATGGTGAATACGAGAACTTGCATGCAAGTTTTATCAAAGTTATATTTATTAATGCATACATGAAAACATGAATGTGGATTTTTTTCCTAATCTTCTTATAATCTTGAAGCCTAATTATAACAAATATGAGTGATTAAGAAGATTATCTTTCAGTTGATTATTTAAGATGTTGCATGTAGGGTTACCAATTCTCACCAATAATTTTTATGCCAAAGTTCTCTTATTCATGGATCAACGATATCATTGGCACTTGTGATCTTATATTATATTTCAAGGATATGAATTTATTTCATATCTTTTTATCCTCCTAATTTTACTATTTAATGTCCTTAACTTATGAACCTATCTTGTGTGTTTTGAGGAGCTCTATTGTTTTCATATCTCTCACTTGTATGAGATGGTTGTATGTACTTCACACCTCATCCACCTCTCCTATTCTTCCTTTTAGAGACATCCTTCTATGAAATTCACTCCTTAGTTTATTAATAAGTTTGATCTTAGTAATAAGAAAGAGATTATTAAGGAGAAGCTTTACCTAACCATTATATGCAATCTCCTAGTTTAAATGTTTAATCTCCCCTTTTTCCACAATCCAAAAATTGACTATGGAATTGATGATTTTGAAATAGGGAGAAGAGTCTACTACCCTTATTCCATAAAGTATTAATAGATAGTGGTTCTAAGATTATAAGATAAGGAGAAGAGTTAAATGAATCGTATCCCGTAATTAAACAATAGATAGAAGATATTGTGTTATTGACTTTAAGAGAAGAGTTATATGAAATATCTACCATAATCCCCTAATTGTTATTAGAGAATTGAGATGAAATTATAATTGCAAATGTGCATTAAAATATTATAAATGAATCCCTCGATGGATATTGGAGAGGAGTTTCTTGATTAAAGGCATAGAATTGTCCAAGCTTATTCCCAAAAGTGAAGAATATGAATTGTCCAGCCTTTATTGTATTATATATTTACTTGTGCAAATTGGTATGAATAGGTAAATATAATTTAGTTGTTTGGGGAAAAACGTTTACTTGGATTTATGCATGGGTATAGCAAATTGATAATGAAAACATGCATCAACTATGAGTAAATCCCTTTGCCAAATTACTTAATTAAATATGTAAGTTTATTTAAAGGGAATATTGTAGCCTAGTTAGTTGGGGAAATTACTTAATTGAATATGTAAGTTTATTTAAAGGGAAAATTGTCTCCTAATTAGTTGGGCATTGTTTGGTAATATTTGTGATTTGGGAAAGTCAATTAGAATGAGAACTAAAAGCTATGTATGGATTTTTATGAAGTGAGAATGCAACTCAAAACTACATTTTCCTTCATCAAATATGGTCACCCCTTAGTGTGAATCTTAGTTTGGCACTTGGATTAATTTTTGTACTACTTGTATATCCCATTATTTTCTACATTTATGTTCTTCATTATAATAAGATTTTGAAGCTTATTATTTGGAATTCAACAACCCAATTATTCTTGTAAGGATCAAACATTTCAACATGATGCATGCCTCTTTTATATATATATATATATATATATATATATATATATATA
>JZKD02S1451907.1:106317-127069 GCA_000966675.3 Picea glauca
GACCAATCCGCAAAAGGGGATTTGGTCCTTATACAATTACCGACTTGGTTAATCCTCAATGGGGATTAACCTAACAATAAAAATAATAATAATGACATGATTAATCCACAATGGGATTTAATCCAATAACAAAATAATAAGAATGCTCTTCGCAGTTACATTATTTCAACAGTATGTGTATCAGATAGAGTATGTACATGTGATTCCTATAGATCAGGGTGCGTACACCTTGAAAAATGATATTTTTGACAAGGAACTCCAACAAAAGTGATTTGCAAGTGTGTATATGGATGGGGCATGATAAAAAAATGCACAGTGGTGGCATTTTGGACTATAATAAATTCTCCCTAATGTGTGAGGTCAAAAGAGGAATTGATGGCCTAAATACATTACAATATCTTAGGGAAAGCACTAAGTAAAGTGAGCCTAGACGAGTGTTTGTGAGCGTGTCATTTGTAATAAGATCAATCTCTCTAAGGCAGGCATACCCATGCTCGAGACTAACTAAGCTTGGCTTTCAATCAGGTACACTGTAGATCCATGTTAGATATATATAATAATCATGACCATGTGAAATATATATAGTGGATCCATGTCAACAAGGATCATAGCACAAACAATACAGAGTGGAGATACGTCTCAAAATCATCTGAAGATATAAGAGTACAATAATATATACAAGTTGATATTCAGGAAGTATCAATGTCTGTAGCTGGAGATGATAACTTCATAGCTTGTTCAATAAATTTAATATCTTCAAAACTCAAGTAGGAATATAATAAGAGTGTAAGACTCACTATCCTGAGGTCTTCGACAAGTCGTCGAGAAAATATTGGACGATCTCGAACATTAGGCACATAACTTCATTGATTCTGAATGTGCACTTGATAGGACTCTTAGGATGGCCGACTTGTGAAGGTCAAGAGACTAATTGCATAATGGCCAACTCGGGCTGTAAAACTTCTCTTGGACAAAAGCATGACATATAAAGTGACTCGAGAAGCATGTTATTGACATAAGTCCGTGACACATGAGGCATCACAAACTCTCCATATGTTTGGAAGAGTAACCAAATGGAGGAGGACACAACTCTATGTAATGAGAATAGCTTCCTAAGGTCATGCTAAATACAAAAACTGGGTAATAGACACAAAGATGTGATTTTTCCAAGGGCAAAAAGATAGTTGCCAATAAAAAAGATAACGTTCCCTTCCCCTCTTTTTTAAATATTTGATTTTTTTGTCTTTTTAATATATTTAATGATCTTGAAAAAGAATAAAACAATGCTACGTTACTGAGGAGGAACGAGTGTCACAAGCAAGAAAACTAGTTCCAAGCACATGGAACATACTAATGCTTAGTGCAAGGAGACATGTGCAGGATAAGGACACTCAGTAAGATTCCTCCATGGGTAAGGGTGTCAAATCGCAAAGGAAAAAATGTTGCAAGGCCTGGACCTAAGAAATTCTCTAAAGGTTCATAAACAATAAGATGGATCTGACATTAGGCCAAAGATGCAAGAGTGAGAAATGCAATGTGATTATGGACTGACACAAAGAATGAGGAGATTCCTTCAATGTAAACCTTTACGAGCCCAAAGAAGGTAAGGTCGGTAGTTTTTCACATTTAGAGAGTCTGAAAAACACTAAAAGAAGACTCCAAAGTGTTCTTTTTCGTACATTTAAACCCCCAAGCCCGAAAAAGGATAAAACAATACTTGGAAATACTCTCTCGGCGAGACATATCTCTCGAGGTGCACCTTTTTTGTAAGTTGAGTCTCCAAGGTCTGGAAAAGGTTTAAACTTATACCAAGGAGAACTATGGTTCCTTTTTCGTAAGTTAAGTTTCCCAGGCCCAAAAAAAGGATAAACTAATGCATGGAAAAACTCTCCCTATGGGACGTATCCGCCGAGGTATTCCAAATATATGTTCTTTCTGAACCAATTAATGAGTGTGAAAGAAACAAGGTCACTCGACGATATTTTCCTGTTTAGGGAGTCTGAAAAGGGCTTAAGGAAGACTCTAATAGTTTCCTTTTTGTAAATAATCTCGAAGGCCCAAAAAAGAGATAAACCAAAACCAGGGAGAATGACCCTTTTTCATAAATTTAGTCCCTTGGGTATGAAAAAGGGATAAACATATACCTAAGAATACTCACCTAGCGAATCATAGATCCTAGGGTGTACCTTTTTTGTAAATTATCCATATGGAATGAAAAAGCAGTAAATTATCACTAGATAGATGTGCCTTCAAATTTCTCTTTGGCGAGCATGAAAGGCAACAAGATCACTCAACAATCTTTTCAATTTTAGGGAGTCTGAAAAGAGCTTAAAGGAGACTCCAGGGGGCTCCTTTTTTATGTAATATAAATGAGGCAAAAAAGGATAAATAAGATCTCGCTAGATATTTCTTTCATAGTTTAAGTGAGCTTGAAAGAAGACAAATCATGCTCTAGGGAGTTCCATGGGTATAGGCCAAAAAAAAATGAAGAAGAAGGATGAGGCTTCAACACAAAGCCATGGCAGGACTAAACAGGGCTCCCGTACCTATGAAGTACTTCGACATGGGCACCAAATGGAAAACAAGGCTCTAACTAGGATGCCCATGGAAAGAAGGCTCTACCACATAAAGTATGACACACTTATCAACAAGGAAGGTTAGTGTTGCAATTTAGTGTGGTTGATCCCAAGGCCAAATGAACTAGGAAACAGATAATGAAAAAATCAAATAGGGAAAAATATAACCTATATTCCAATTTCAAGGTCAATACTTGTCAGAACGGATCGATACGATGAACAAATGTCAAATACAAAATGTCTACAATATCCTGCATATAAGTCCAATAACACTCATCCAGAAGTTAATGAATCCAATTGTTGGCAGCCAATTCACATTTTTATACTATCCTTATAAGCTGCCTACACCAGAGTTCCGCAAACTTTGATTTTCGTCGCAACCCTCGAATAAAACGACACTATTGTTTTATATGCGTCTTCCCACTTGCCCTTGTTCTTGTTTTCACGACTGCAAGCGTGAAAACTTTGATTTTGAAGTCATATTAAAAAACGTCATTGGATTGTTATGATCGCTCTTGTTTATATGCTCATTGTGTTTCCAATTCATTTATCGTTATACAATTGACAGGACTCCAAGATCCTTATTCATTTGGCATTCTTTATTGGTTAAATATGACTTCATTTTACAAGACTATGATGATATTCTTTTGATCGAGTTTGTGATGCATTGGTGATTTGATTTATATGTTCTTTGATCGATTCCCTTGACACATTGGTTTCATGAGAACACATTGGTTTTGTGATTAGACCCTTGGTATAAATCATTTCATACAACACATAGTTCATATAATCGAACCCTTGGTGTGATTTCAAATTATTGCTTTGGTTTTAAAACTATGACTATTGCTCGCGCAAATGTTTGGTCCACGTTTCATAGATTTTATTAATTGTTTAAATGACATAGTTTTTTAACCTATGCAATAATAGTTTGAATCGTTGTATGCACCGGCGGTTGTACTATGGGATATGACTGTTTTGCATGGGCTGAACTAGCTCCACCACCTTCGCACGCTCTGTCATTAATGTTTTCCCCCTATCCCGGTTCACCTTTGTTAGTTTTTGGGCGAGCCTGTGAGCTATCGACCCTGTGTATACTCTGTTCGAAGCCTTACCCACTCACCCTGCTCACCGTGTGCTCCTGTCTATGGCACCGGTGGTGCGCATAGAGCCAAACGGTAACCAAGCTCTGTTACTATTCGATAATGCTCGAAAGGATTTAGAAAATAGTAGTTGGCTCGTGTTTATACAGAGGTTCGAGGGTTTCAACCTTTCGGTTGCCCAACAATTCGCCCTGACCTTTGACGGGTGTAGGGATAAAGTCGGTGACATATAGCTCGAGTTGAATGAAGAATTCATAAGCTCTGCTATAGGACTGGCAGCTACAGGCCAAGGATGGTTTAAAAACTCCAAAGTCGACGAGGTGTCGTGGCCATTACTATTCGTATCAAGAAAGGTTGTTTCCTGTGATAAAGGTATGCCTATTTCTACCCTCAAACCCAAGTGGCACGATCTTTTGGTAATCGTTAAACAATTTGTGACCTGTGAAGGTCGGTATGGCTTAGTATTTTTGTATCACCTCTGGTTATTGATGATTTTCATGGGCTATCCTTTGAACATGCCGCACTACTTCTTGCGTAGTCTTTACAAGATGGCTAAGAGATTCAAACCCGAGAAGGATGATACCAGCCTGTTTCACCATGGCTTAATTAAAATTATCATCGTCCACCAATTGAGCCTTCATCATGATAATTGGCAAGCCTTTTTGTCTAGAAATGGCTTTGCTAACCCAGAGTCTGCTCAAATCGACAAGGTTGTGGTCAGTGAGACTTTGGCTGGACCAGCCGTGCCACTGCATATTCTTCTACCCCTTGTCAAACCCTCAGTTTGCCCCGATTTGGAACTACCTAATTCCTTGGTTAACCCGTGTGCTAAGGATGATATTAAGGTCGTCAAAAGACCTGTGAGGAAGAAGGACAACAATGATACTACTGTCAACAGAAAGGGGAAGAAAAATGCTCGATTGATATTGAGACTCGCCCGAAACAAACCTAAACAGAACATTGACCAAAATCCCATAGTGATGAGCGAGGACTCGGACTTCGATATCGAACGTTTCCTAGCCGAAGAGTACCCCTATTCCCATGGCCTATGCTCTACGAAACCCTGTGACTATGTATCTAATTTTCCCCCGTGCCTAAAAAACAATCCTAATTACTCGGGAATCAAGTTGCACAATGAAACCCCTGGTGACTTAAACAACCCCTCGCCTGTTATGTCAAAGCCCGAGCAACCATCGTGCATCCAATGTAATGTGTGGCTAGAGCGTTATTACACCGACGTTCCCTTATTGCAATCAAAGATCAAATCCTTGGAGGAGCAAGTTACAGTGCTGTCAAAAGAAAGAGACAGGCTTCAGGCCAGTGAAAATAAACAAAAAACCACCGGTTCGATTGTCTTCAGGAATGTCGAAGTGGCAACAGCCTTCATCAATTCCAAGTTATCATGACCAGGTATGTGTGTTGACATTGATTTTGCTTTGTGAGTTTGTTTGAATTAAAATAACAGATTGGCTTTGCTTTCAAATTAGCTCTGTTCGTTTTGATACATTCGAAATGATTATGTTATAGTATTATCATCAAAAAAGATTTGTTGAGGATCCTGTAGATTCATTTTTCTATAATTAAATGTAGCTACGATTTGGTTATGTGATTTTGTCGTGCCCAACTTAGTATGAGAAATTGATTGGTTTTTTATTCTGTTTGGTTTGTTTTTTTTTGAATCAATTATGTTCATCTGATTTAGGATAGTCGATTTGGTTCGATTTCGATTAGTTTTGTTTGTTCCTAATAGACTCAAACAACCCTGTCAACTTGGATTTACCAGGAACGACTTTGTTTTGTATTGAATCAACATTCTTGTTTGGGTTTTGATTACTTTCGACCTGTGCAAAAGATTTATTTGCTAAAAATCGTGTGGCTGTGTTGATTGATATGATTTTGCATAACGATTTTGTCAACCCCAAACTGTTTCGTTTCGTTCCTGTCTAATTTGGTTTGTAAACGATTGCTACGTGCCACGATTAGGATGATCGTTGGTATATGTTTGATACAATTCTTTTAATTTGAAAAATGATCCTGTTGATTTCGTTGTGATTCGACAATGATTTTGTTAATGGATAAGGCGGCATAAATGATTGCATAAATGATTTGTTCAACCGGTTACAGTTTGTGTCGATTGGAATTGGTCCATGAAAATGATTTCATTACTGTTCAATTATCTAAGCGATTCTGGTTACCCGAATTGGTGATAATAAATTGAACAGAGTGCATGTATCTCTGTTATCACTCGATTGACCACAATTTCGTTTGCTCTCAAATTAGCATAACAGTGTTGATTTGAATGATTCGTTTGGTTTCCAATTAGCAATTAAATATTGGTTTAATAGTTTGAATATAATTCTTCAAGATTTGAATTGGTTTTGAAACAACTCTATACTCAAATTAGACCAGCTACAAAATCGAAAGATTCTGTAGCTAGTCTTAAAAATTAGATTTTTGTCAATTTTATCAACAAAATATCCTTTAATCTTGTCTATTTTTGTCCCCTTTCAGGTGCATACGAATTACAATGATCAATTGGGCATGCTGTGGCAGTTTAGGAGATACTTTAGATATGGTTTTGTTTTAGGTTATTAGCTTGAGTCAGAAATAGAGACTTGGGATATTATCCCCAGATTTTTGTAAATTGTTTTGATAACTCCCATAGGAATGTTTTACCCTGTGGGAGGTCTTTAAATACTTGTTGTTTTTTAATGAGGACCAATCATCATCACTGTGGAGAGAACCAGACTATGGATTTATGATTCAGACTGAGATGAAAGTTGATGTCTTGTAACAGCTTTCACTTTCAATATATCAAACTTTTGTTTCAGGTTTTGCATATCAGTTTGCAATTAATTATCGACTACTTTAGCTATCATAATTCATTGCATGTTGATGTAACTTGATTTATATGTTGTCCATATCTGATATCTCTTATTTAAAAATACAACAATCACTTTAATTCAATTTAATGAATACAGGTTTATATTTTTCATTAATTGGATTGTTTTGCACAAATTGTTGCATACAGATTTATCTAATTGTGATGGTTTGTAAATCATAAAATTGTTGTTATTTTTATGTCTTGTTTGTCCTGTCATTTATATTTGAAGAGCACAACTGCTTCTTGTTTACGAGAAGCTCTTGGATAATCTGGTGCGAGTTTCCTCCCTCCGAACAACTAAATCAATCATTGCATACAGGACAAACCTGAAGCATTACTTCAGGTCAGTTTGCTATTTGCTATTTAATAGTTAGTTTATTTCTGTTATTTAAGTAGTTTAGATAAATATATTAGTTTAGATTCATAGTTAGAATTATTATTTTAGTTGTTTATTTTAGATTGTTTTTATTCTATTTCATTTTCATAAAATTATAAAAATCAAAAAATAATAGCTTCGCTGTCTTAGGAGAGATTACAAATGATTTTTGCAGGTTTTAATTTAAATCTGTAATCTGTAGTTTGTAAATATTGTATATTTGTAATTAAAGCTGACTCTGTTGATAGTTAAACATTTACTTTTATCGAATTATAGTTGTATGATTTAGGTGATAGATTGTATATATGTAGTTTAGATTTGTTTATTTGTTTGTTTTAATCATTGTTTTTATTTAGATTAGTTTATTAGTGTAGTTTTCATTTGTTTTTTTTTTAGGACCTAGATCGGCCAACGTAGCTGCTAAACCCGTCAGGGTGGGTTATCTCAAACAGCTTGGGTTATTTAGACAACCCCAGACCAGATCCACTCTTCCAGTTGGCGAGCGTTCATTTACGCCCGTCAACACCAATATAGATAGAAACTTCAAAAAATAAGATGTGCTACTGAATACAAAACTTGAAAGAAAAAAAACTTGGATTGCAAAATATGGTACAAGGCACAACACAACCTTATGAATAATGCATGGTACTGGTTCAAGTAGAGCCCGTTGCTAGGATCGGACCAAGAGTCTCTTCAATAGTCAACCTGGAAAGTCTCCCAAAAGGGAACAAAACACAAACCATAGTGTAAATCTTCCCATGGTATACAATCCATAGTCATGGCTTCAAGGATATCCCCATCCAAAGGCAATTCAATATATGAGAAATCACATGAACAAGGAGGATCAACAGTCCCAAAGGGTGAATCAAACTGACCATATTCCATATGATGAGGGAGGTTTTGGCCAGGACTGGCAGAGTCTAGCAACGAAGAATAACAATCATAAATGCTTGAGGATATATAAACAACAAGAGAAGACTCGAAAGGAAACTCAAAATCTCATACCAAGAGGGGAAGAAAGGGCTCCCATGCCCCCATTGGATAAAAAAAATGATCAATTGTTGAGAACATGCCTTGAGAAGGAAAACATGATTGCACAGGTTCCTTCTCAGAAGAAATTAAACATCGAGAATAATATGCCACATAATTTACCCGTGGCGAGCTAGATTCTACATGAACAATAGGAACATATAAAGGGGAAGCATGAACTAACATCGAATTAGGATGGTAATTATCATATGTGAGTTGGGCGATAGTGACAATACTTCCATTGTGAGGGAAATGCATCACCCGGAAGAGCGTAGACACCACAACGTTTATAGCATATACATAATCACACTTGAGAAGCATATTGAAATCTAACAAGCCTTGCACCACTATAACATCGACAAGGACAATATTCCCACCTAACGAGATAGGAAACTAAGGAAGAATCCACAAATATTCACTAGGGCATCTGTCAAAAGAAAACAACTCATGCGAAGCAGACACAAGCTTGGGAGAACCCAAAGATTTCCAAGTCGAGGAGGATAAAATACTTGCAGAGGATCCTTCATCCAAAATACATCAGTAAATTTGTTTTGAATTAACTTCAACCCTTATTTGAAAGGGTGAAGAAGAAGGAAGGCGAGGCTCAACAAGGTCATTCCAATCAAAGGAAACCATCCTACGACTTGGAGGGGGTGTGCTCGATGTGAGCGGAATTCTCCCTTGTTATGAAGGTACTGGAATAGAAATGCTAAAAACATAGTCGGTAAACACATCACTCCCCATTAGAAGCGTGGGATTGGTCGAACATTGCATCAGCATGACAACTTTGGTAGACTCGACACTCTCCAAGAGAATAGTGGGATCAACCAAAGATTGCATTTGCGCGACCACTTTCTCAACCACTAGCTGAATAGACTGAGAGACAACATGGTATGAAGGTGAATCACCCCAAAAAAGAGGAATGGGATTGACCAAATATTGCATATACATGGTCGCTTCATTAGCCAAGGGCTGAATAGATTGTTGGGAAACCAAATAAGACTCAAAATCGGAAGAGCTTGCTAATAGGGACCACAATATTCATACCTTTGGAATTGCAGGGTACAAATGAGTAAGGTGATATCCCTTGAAAATATTACAAGAGAACTTAGGCTTATGTCATGTCCGTCTAGGTTTCTCAACAAAATCAATGCCCCCAGCATGACTTGCAGTGGTCGGTCACATGCTCCCAACATGACTTGCATAGGCTAGTAGCTTATCTCCAACATGAGTTGCAGAGGTTGGTGATATTTTTCTAGTATGACTAGCAATGACGAGACTCATGCCCCCAACATGACTTGCAGGGGTTGGTTTCCTGTCTTCAACATGACTCACAGAGGTTGTTGACAACTCTCCAACATGACTAGCAGAGGTTGGTTTCATGCTTCTAGCATGACTAGCAGAGGTTGGTTGTTGCACTCCAGCATGATTCATAGGGACTAGGTTCTTTCCCCTAGCATGACTTGCAGAGGTTGGGTGCTTCTCTTCAACATGACTTACAGAGGTTGAAAACCTATCTCCAACATGAGTCACAGAGGTTGGTGATTTCTTCTTCCTATTCTTCCTGTTTCTATTTCGTTTAGACTTCCAATTACTAGTAGCTATACTTTCACCAGAGAAGGTAGAAGGAGGAGGAGAAGAATTTGTTGATGAAGGAACGTCAACATGATGCCCATGACATAAGGTTCTTATCTAATAAGTGTCAAGAGAATTTAGGACATTTGGAATGGTACCCAACCAAACTGGTAGTCCCACATTCAACCTAAGAATGTTCAAAGTGGCCATCAAAGGGGCACCAATGTTTCCAAAGAAAGGAAAATCACAAGAATCCCCTTGCGACGGGGTTCCTTAGTTGGTATCATCAGGAACTTTGGCCATGAAGGTATTATGCACAGGTTCTTCCCTTGCGAGATCGTTCAAGTCCGTAAAATTCTCACACACTGACTTTGGTAAATCAATGGTATAGAAATATAAGCCTATAAGGAGGCAGCTCCACATTTCTAAGCAAAAGACCCAAAATTCCTCATGACTGACATAGTGGGTGATATAATACCTTAGGTTAGAGAACCAAATAAATGACTGACTAGCTCGCTATGTCAAACTAGGGAGCACAGAGCATGCCACTAAAAATAAAATCCTAAAAAGATACAAGCCAAACAAACTACCCTTCTGAATGATTTTGACCTAGGGAGATGAAGTCCTAATCATCCAAAGCATTCACAAAGGAAAACGACTATCCAGGAGAAGCAGTTACCAAGACCTCGAACCGATGGTCCCTTCGAGTGTCGCCCAGAGAGTACAGAGTCTGACTCAGGTACCACGATACACCCCTCGCAATCACCTATGTGTCAACTTATATAATGGAAACTAGGCCACCAAATTGTAATAAAAAACCAGGGGGTATAGTGGACAGTCAGGAAAGTGTATGGGCAGGGTAACTAAGCATGAATCTCCTCCTAAGACCTAAAACGCAACAAGTCCAAAATCACTCTTAGAGTACCCTAGATGGATCCAAGTTTCTCGGAGCTCTAACAAGTCAGGCCAGTAACACTATAGGATTCACCTCTAGTACACACTCTCCCAAATGCTTTGTCGGGGTCGAGAGTGGATATCTATGTCATCGTCCTCCACGTGACCTCTTGTTTGACTCTTGTGTTAGAGGAGCTTCCCAGATTGAGTAATTACAAGGTGGATTTTTCACACCCTAGCACAAACACCTAAGTTAAGTTTTGGTTGGCCTTGGAGAGTTTACCTCTCCACACCTAATTCAAGGCCTTAGCCTAAGCTATTGGTGAACCCTATAAAATGTGTTACTAATATAGTTTAGATTAGTGCGTTCGTTTTAGGGGATTTTCTTACTCAAGGAACGAAAGTGCAATTGATGTTGTTTGATTCTCTTGTAAACAAGAAACTAATTAGAACATTGACAAAGAAGACTTTACACTAATTATACAAATGAAAAAAGAGTTTCAAGCAAAACACATGAACAATCCTTCAAAAAATTGAAATGCAAACTTTTTTCTTTTCAATGCAAAAATGCACAATGCAACTTTGTCCTCATTGTGAGAAAAGTAAAGGAAGAAAACAATCAAGTATTATTTTCCTTTTAAATTCTTTTCAAGATGAGAAGAAAACAAAATCCTATACTAAGATATTTTTCTTTTTCAAATATAAAACGTAAACAATGCAATGTAACATGAAAATGCACCTAATGAGCTTATTTTCTTCTTCTTTTTTGAAAATGAAAGCAAGGGAAGGGAAGAAAAAGCTTAAACTCAACTACAATTCTTTCGATTTTTATTCTTTAGTTTTTTAAATGAAAACTTAAGGAGCAAAATAAAGAAACTTTTCTTTTCTTTTCAAGGCACACAAAAAGAGAAGGGAAACAAACAAAAAGGTTATTCAGGTCCTAGATCACTGCTAGAGGGCATGGATTCAAAAGAATTCAAAGGAGAAACTAAATCTTGTAAACAAAGCTTCAAACTTTGAGAAAAAATAGAGAAACAAAGATGACCATACAAAAGACATTATCTTGCAACCTTTTAAACAATCTGAGACTCAAAACTTGTCAAGCAACAGTCAAAAGAGGTCCCTGATACTTAGGAAGACCTGAGAAACCAAAATTTCCTAAAAAAGAGAAAGGATTTTGAAAAAACCCCAAATTCTGACAGATACCCAGGATGTGTTCAGAAATCCTACGTATGCACGTGGGTTATACTAAGGCAGTGTGCGTATGTACGCCATATGAGCAACTAACAGGATGTGTACAGGTCTGAAAATATTCAAAAAAATAAAAGATTCAGACTTGAGACCCAATTCAAGAAACCTAGTAAACACCCAGAGGGTGACCAAAGACTCAAATAGGATCATAAAGTATAGATAAAACAAGAAATCAAACCAAATAAAGATCTCCTAAAGACACCCTAAGGAGACTCCCCAGTGGAGTCACCAATTCTTATTTGGGGAAAAATCCCCCTATTTAGGGTCTAATGGCTAGGCAGACTGATGACTCCTTAAAAAAAAGAAAATGACCTATTTTTACCCAATATCACAAACCCTAATGATTGTTTTTAAACAAGGGAAACAGGAAAAAGATAAAGAATGACACCTTGTATCCTTTCATTCGTAGTAGATTCCTTTTTTCTGTTTCTTGTTGCTAAGTTGTAGATCTCCTCCCAAAGCTAACCCGAAACAACAGAAAAATCAATCTACAAGAGAATATATGCAATCATTATTAACATAAACAAGTACTGATTCTCATGAAATAAGATATAAATATTCAAAATTATTCACAAGAACATAGATGCATGAATTGGGAAAGGAAATCTCTCTTTTATTGATAACATATAAGGAAGATTACAACCAAAATCTTTAATGTCGAAACCACTCTAAGAACCTTGCATAGGTTCCTCCAATAAGACTTCAAGTGCATTAATCCCACAATCACTAGAAAATCCTCACAATCAACATGCAAAACTAAGGGATTTGATGGATTGCATAAAGAGGATGAGAGAATGAGATTGTTGAGAATGGATACTTAGAACTGGATGCATAAGCTTAGAGAGAAGGAAGGAGAAATTTGGGCAGAGTTTCTTTGCTTCTTCAAAAGTTATATCAAATGACCCCCCTAGGGTCCTTTTTATATGGAAATTAGATGGTTATTCGTTTCTGAGAAGGGATACAGGAGGTGAGAATGGTTATGCAACCCAAAATAGCCCATAAACCTTTTTCAGAGAGCACATAATTTTTACTTTTTGCAATTTTTTAGAGTAAATGTGGGTTGTATATGGATCAAATAGCGTATGTGCATGGGATGCCTATAGATCAGGGTGTGTACACCTTGAAAAATGATATTTTTAACAAGGAACTCCAACAAAAGTGATTTGCAAGTGTGTATATGGATGGGCCATGATAAAAAAAATGCATAGTGGTGGTATTTTGGACTATAACAATTGTCTCACCCACGAAACCAGATCCACTCACATTCACATGCAACTCATGCCAGGATCACCAAGAGCATATCTCAAACCATATGCTAAACATCACCAACAAATGTCTCTACTAGGCATGTACCAACATCATCACATACCATCACAAGATATGTGTCTCAACCAAGTACCAACATGTACCATGCATCAACCTGTACCTGTACCATCAACAAGTGCATCGACCGTGCACCATACCTGTATCACCACCTATACCACAACAAGTGCATTAACCATGCACCAAAACTGTATCATCAACACTTCTACCATACCATGTGCCAACCATGTACATCAACACCATACCATATACCAATCATATACCATATCATGTATCATACAATGTGCCAATCATGCACATCAACCATGTACAAAAACACATGTACCATATACCATATACCATGAAATTTGACTCAACAATATACCATATCACTTAGTCATGCCATACACCATGTACCATATGATATATCAAGCAAGTATTATAAGTGGTGTACCTCAACCAAGTACCAACATCACCAAGACATGCACCTCATACATGTACCAAGAATATGCCTTACACCTTGTGCCTCAAGTGTGTGCCAACAACTATAAACTGTGTACCATACCAAACCAAATACCAACCAACCAAGAATATACCACCAAAAATATATCATATGATCACCAAGATGTACCATGAATCAACAAGACATGCCTCTCAAGCATGTGCCATATCACTAAGATAAATTTATCAAATCATGCACATAAAAATACCTTGGAACCTGTAACTGACCTGTTACATTGTAAATTGACATGTAACTTCTTCCATGGTCCTTAGCAACCAACTAACAACTTCTCTTATCACCCTTTCAAAATATTTTCACATATCCACGACTTCCTTTACTACTACCTGTGTATATCTGTGGTTTTCTCCACTTCGGCCCACATACATCCACACCCTTCTGACCTGTAACCCGCAGATACCTCAGTAACTAGGGTTACTCAAGTTTGATGAAACTCTAGGACTTTCACCTTCGACCATCCTTCGCAACCTCAAAAAAAAATGCCGCCAGATTTAACCTTAGATTCACTAATAGATTTTCCAAAAGATAGACCATAACATTCATAAGATAGATATTCAATGTAAGTGTGTATGTTCAAATGAGATACTCTTCTAATGTATTTATACTTGTGCTAGGTAACCACTTTCCTTATTTTAAGGATTTCTTGTTACAACCACTTTACCCTTTCACCAAGACTTGTAACCAACTAGGGGCTTCTTGACCACTCTTTGGGGTTTCCAACTCTACAAGGCCATATCTCCCTAACTGTGAGGAACCACATGGCATTCCACATATCACCGGAAATGGCACGAAGTGTACTATCCATATATGATCATCTTACCTACAATTTCACTATCCTTCATGTAAATATTCCTTAATCAACTTTGGGTCCCATAATCATACCTCTGAGGATACACATAGACTACATAAAATGTACCCAACTAACTCATCATCAATCCAGATCATACAAATTTCAATGAAATGTCCAACATCTCTATACCTCTCCAAGGGTTGACATCAATCTCTAAGGGTTGACATCAATCTCCAAGATCACTCTCCAAGGGTTGATATCAATGATAACCAATTGTCCAAACCAATTGTCCAGTAATCCCCCCTTTTGGCATTAATGGTGATGCAAACCCCTACCCACTCCCTGGGGTATGCATGGCCTCCTAGTCTAGGATCGTTCAAAATCAAGGAGTCGAATTGGCTCTTGGGCCCTTGTTGAGCCCTCAAAATCCCATACACATGTCCTATGCCTTTCTTCCCGAAAATAAAACTCAAATTTCAAGGATCGCTAAGCACCAATGGAGTCTTACAAGAGATCGTGGGCCAAAACTATGGGCTAAGCCTCTTTTTCCCAAAATAAATTGGGACTTCAGAGCTCCTGGGATTCAGGAGTTTCAACAACACAATACATTGTTCCTTCCGAATGTCGAACTAGATGAGCACCGAATAACAACACGAATCAATGGTCCACAATGCCTGTTGAAATCTACGGAGGGAAAATATACTTCGGGACTTTTCCCATGCTTCAACACACTACACTCATGAAGTGTCGAATGCCGAAATGGTTGATCAGACAGTTGGCGTCTCTTCCCCCGATCGACGATTCACTTCTCCTTCGCGCTTCAGGATTTCTAGACGCACAACACTATGTAACCTTCAGATTGTCGAACTCTAAAGTGACACAGAGTCACGATCAATCTCCACGTGTCCTCACAAATGAACGGAAAAGATGTACTCTGACCTTCGGACCTTCACGAGTCCTCACAACACTACAATCTATTTCTCCCCAAACTTCAAACTAACGAAGTTCATATCCTTCATCCATGTGTCGCTCTCATTTATACGGCTGATATGGGATTTGACCTTTGGGATTTCAGTAGATCTAGGCTCAACCCAAAATACTTCTCAGTTCTTCCAGAGCGCCAAGTCTCTGAACTATAGGATCTAACGCCTAGTGTCTCCTCCTGATCGATGGCCAGGATTTACTCCATAGCTTCGGGCTTCGGGGATTTCCAAAGCACCTCTCCACAGATATTTCAGAGTGTCAAATTACTGGAGATCCTCTCCTTCCTCCACATTTCCTCCCTCTATCAACAATGAGGTTTTACTCCACTCTTTGGAGTTTTGTGATTCTTGTACACTCCACGCCTATGTTCTCCCGGACAACCAGAATTTTGGACAATCCATTATCTACTAACACGCGTCCTTGCTGCTGAAGGTCCCAATTCACTTCGGGCTTTGGGACTTCGAGAGATTTGCCTCTGTTCTCAACACATGAAAATATCTGAACACCAATTCTAAAGGATTCTGGGGGCTAAACCCTATGCACCTTTCCTTGATCCAATGATTGTTGGTCCTTGTGCTCAAATCCAACGGTTCATATATGTTCTCCTAATCTATGCGTTCCTCATCCTGTCTAGATTTTGATCTGATGGCCCAAATTTCTCCTAACAGCTGATCTGACGATAGTTGTAGCTCCTCCTCCTCGGATTTTTGTGTACCTACCTTCCGATGAAGGATTTATCAATGTTTTTCAAAGGCACAACCTTTGATTTTTTCCTCTGTAGGGTCGATCTCTTTGAATTTTCTTGCATTTTAGAAAATGATACTCCTTATGAGCTTGGAACTTCACCTACGCATGCCTTACGCTTCCCCTACAGTCAGGTAGTTATACTCTACTTGGCCTTCTGCACTTCATGCATAGGCATTGTCCACAATGGCACTATTTCTCTTGAGCTTTGAACTCGCTCAAACTTATAAGAGTCTTGACCCTTTTCTTCTTCACCAGTTTCTCGTGCCCTCCTAGTAGTCACACTCTTCCTCTAGAGCTGCACCTCTTCGACTTCAAAGGGTTTAGTCCCTTTGTTCTTTTCATATTCTTTCTTGTTCCCTCCTAGCACTCACGCTCTTCCTCTAGAGATTTCAACTCCTTAGTTTCAAAGGGTTCAGTCCCTTTGTTCTCCCCAAATGACTTATTGTGCCCTCCAGGCACTTTGTGCTCTTCCTCCAGAGCTTTACCAACAGTTCAACTGTGTGTTGGATTCGTGCACTCCTTGCACTCAATTCTTTTTGAGTCTTGAACCTTAAAGGCTCACCTGCACACTCCTTGCACTGGCTCTTAGAATGTTCAGTAACTCTGATGTGCACTCCTTGCACAACCTTTCCTTCTGAGATTTTACACTTTACTGAGTGTAGGCACACTCCTTGCGCTCACTTTGTGCACTCCTTGCACTATTCCTTGTGATCTTTAGAATAGTTTTGGTGTTCCCACCTAGCTCTCTTCTCACAAAACTCTTGGATGAGTTCTTGCGCACTCCTTGTGTTGGCCTTTTAGAGTTCTTTAACAACTCTAAGGTGCACTCCTTGCACAACCTTAAGAGCCAAAAAAATACTTAGAAAACTAAAGATAGAGAAATTCTATCTACTCCTACAACTCGAAACATTCATATACTCACAACATTCATGAGAACACAATAAACATTCAAACACATTCATAAAAATCATAAAACATACACAAAGAAAACTCATTGGCAGGGAATTCTTCTTTTGTATTAAGATTGAATGCTATTTACACTGTGTGAAAGTCTAGACTACAACAAAGTCTCAACTCTTTCTCCTCTCCTCTCCTATTCTCCTTAGCATCTAACTCACACTAACTCTCATAAATCTAATGAATTTTCGATACAAAGATACTTTTACAAAGGAGGGGCTTCTCACGCCTTCGTCCACCTACCTACATTAAATTACATTCAATAAACATCTATTCTTAATCGAATCTAGATCTATCGACTGTCAGCCATTAAAGGTGACTTTACATATTATAATAACTCGGCCTGTAAAAAGACGGTGGCTTGGCTCTCCTTGAGTCTACTAACATTAATTCTTATTGAATTACATTAAATTTCATTAAAATATGAGATTTAAACTAAAAATTGGGATGGTTGGCACATCCTTCTTTGGGATCCATTCCCTCCAAGTGCGTTGATGCACTGTCTGCTGACACTTTGATGAGTTGGAGTGATTCTCCTGTATCATATGGAAACACCAACATTCATGGCAACACTTATATATGGAAATACTCATGCTCATTCTCCCCTTGTGATCATCGCTCATCATCAATGTTTCTATCTCTCCCCCTTTGAAATCAATGGAAAAGGGTATCTCCTCTTGAGGTTTCTCCCCCTGTCTTCATGCCTCTATTTTTTCTCTTTATCTTTGACCAAAGTTTGACTCCCCCTCTCGATATGTCTCCTCCTGATACTGTACCTTCTCTAGACAATCATGGGAAAAAGAATATATCCCCCTATGGGTATGTCTCCCTACTACTAATCTTCCTTTCTGGATCTCTCTCTTTGATGAATTGAATTTTTTGTAAGATGTAGATCAATGTAGGGCTCCCTGTATATGTTTCCTTTCCTCTCTTTCCAATGTTGTTTATTTTCCATTGGTGCTTCCTCTTGAATTTCACTGACATATATAAAAATATTTTAAAATTTGATTTCTTCATTTACTTTTCATGTTCACTTGACCATATTGTTCAACAATGTCCTTTTGATGACATATCTTTTGTTGACGGGTTCTCTTTCCCTATTTTGTTGTGCCTTTCATTGATTTTCCTTTATGTGACTAACTGATTCCACTTATTCCAATGATTCCAATTGTAAATATGTTTCTATGCATTTGACCCGTATTTCCTATACCTTCTAAGCATCTCATGAATCCATATCTGTCCATATGTCACAAACTGTTCATAACCTTGTTGCTAAACTATCCACAATTCTGACCCATTTATCATTGTACCCTTATGAAGACTTCTCTTGAATATACTACAGCTGATCATCACATGTTCCTAACGAAATCAAATATGTCCACTGGTCTGATTTATTTGCTCATCAAACTCTGCATGTCTGGAACAACCTGTACGGAAGATATCCCTTCCTGAATACATACATGCAATAAAATCATAAACTTATGTCTGCCAACTAATACCTGTGTGGGAACACTACTTCTCAATTGATGAATCTATCATTTTGTACTTCTACTATCTAACTCTTATGAATCTATCTCTGTAAATACTTCATACTGCATGGAAACTACTGATGGTTATTTGATATGTAGTATCTATTGAATGGAATCCCCTTGTTTGACATACATATTTACTGGGAGTCTCCAAGTCAGATGGCTCAGAACAATACCCGCTCTGATGCAGATTAATCTTCCTCATCATCTCTTTGAACTCTGACTTCTTTTTTTTTGCCTGTGGATTGATCTTACACTACAATTCCTGAAAGTACAATATCTTGAACGTGTTCTTTATTTACCTGATCTTATTTTCTTTCTTGTGTTATTGCAAATCTTGTGATCTCTAGGACCTAGTATTTATTCACTTGTTCTTGTTTTTTATTTATTCTCCAAACCTTCCTATATCTGACATCTTTCCTTTTACCTATAGATTTGTCTTCATCTCTTACTATTGCCAATCCTAAGAGTATGACTTATGGGTGTCCTTCATTCATCTGCTCTTCATTTTCTTGTTCTTTTTTTTTCTTTTCCATACTTTCTTATATCCTATATTAGTATTCTCTTTCACAGAAGTATCCATCATGCTTCTACAATTATGAACTATGTGTCCATAGTTATGGAACTTGTAACATTCAATGTCATGTGGAGCCACATACGCTTTTCTTGTTTGAACATTTTTTCACTAAGCCCTGTGATATGCAACATTATGTCCAAAATTAGTCCAATGAAAACAATGACCATAAAATATTTTTACATACCTGGGAGTGATTGATTTTTTTTTTTTTGTAGTCCTTCTGAAGTCTTGCCTTGGATGATCATGATCTTATATTTTCTAGATCTCTTCATCGTGGTTGAAGATTCTTTGATTCTTGAATGTGGTGGGTCTTGTTGAATATGTATCTCTATTATTCTTCTTTGATTCTTGTTGACCATTACTCCTTCCTTTGAGTACTTCTGCATAACTCTTACTATTTTCTTCATTTTTCTTTTCTGGCACCCTAGAATGCTTCTCTTCATTCTATACTGTTGTTGTGGATGTTTCTATCTCCTCAATGTTCTTGTTGAGATTGACGAATTTGACTCTCAATGTGACAACTTCTTATTCAAGATTCTCAACCTCTTATTCTTTCTTCATCATCTAACTCTTCATGAATTCTTCTATTTTCTTTTCTTTTTCAAGTTGGATCTTCAATGTGATGATTTCTTTTTCAAGTCTTCTCTCTTCTTGATCAAATTCTGCTTCAAGCTAATTTAATTCGTCAGTTCTTTCCTTAAGATGATTTTTCATTATCTTTTCTCTTTTTTTCTTCCTTTCTTTTGGTTTCCAAACACTACTTCTCTTTTATTGCTTCCTTTCTTAGTTCTTCTATTTCGGCTTCCAAACACCGCTTCTCTTTTATTGCTTCCTTTCTTAGTTCTTCTATTTCAGCTTCCAAACATTGCTTCTCTTCCATCTGAATTTTGTAAGTTGCTTTAATCATTCTGACTTCTTCTAGCCGAGTTTTTAGTTTCATGATGACCTGTTGGGATTCTTCATAACTTTCTTGAGAATTCTTCTTGGCTAGTTGTTCCTCAAGTGACTAGTTCTTCTTCCTTTCTTTTGTTCGTTCATCCAAAGCACTGATTAATTTTTCTTCAATATCATTTTTCCTTTTCAATCTCAGGATTGTATTCTATTTCATTGGGATGTTCTGCCTCATCACTTTAAATCTTCAAATAAGGGAATTCAATTTCAAGATGTTCGTGCTCTTCACAAGTAAAGAAAAAAAAACTCACTTATGTTAAATACAAACTCTTATTGTTTTGAATTTTTCTGACATGATGAACAGCTTACCTCTTGTTCTGTACCTACATCTTCTTCAACAATCTCTGACTATGTAATGGTAGAATAATAGATATTATGTATCTTATCCTAGATTTCTTTAGTTGATGAACATTGTCCCACTTTGTCCTTTACTGAATCAAGTAATCCTTCAAGGATAAAATCCAATGTTATTTTATTTTTCCCTTTCAATTCCTCCTTGGTTACAGTCTTTGGTTTCTTTGTAGCATTGTATCCTGTAACAACTGAGTGCCAAACATCATACCCTTGTGCTTGTAAAAATGTTTTCATTCTTTTGCTCCACATCTCATACTTCATACCACTCTTACCTTTGAACATTGGTGCTCCATTCACACTACACTCCATGATCTACCTTCCAGTGGTTAAATTGTTTCCTTGAAGGAACCATCTAT
>JZKD02S1451907.1:127127-138755 GCA_000966675.3 Picea glauca
TGATCACTTTATACCACTTTTAACCACAATATACATTCTTTCACTTTATCGACAGTGTTCAAAAGTTTATCATTAATATATCATTTATGATTGCATTCAATATATAGCATAGGCATGTAATCATAAGCAACATCAAATCAACATCACATCAAGAACACATTACGCCAATGTTTACATGGAAACCCAAATGGGAGAAAACCACATAATTCTTTCTTATATATATCAAGAATTCATTCATAGGAAGTACCAACTTCCAAATTCTCTAGTTGCAACTGGAAGAAGGCCACAACCCCCTATTGTCAGTCTCCAATCTGAAGGAAGCTACAACTCCCTAGATTATCTGGCTCCAACCAGAAGAAGGATACAACCCCCTAAGTTCTTCATCTCCAACCAAAAGGTGGCTACAACCACCTAGTTCTCAGGATCCTACCTGAAGGAAGCTCCAACTCCATGATTCTCTGGCTACAACTGGAAGGATTCTACAACCTCCTTTCCTTACCCCATCCTACCACCCTGAAACATAAATGTAGACCAACTGTCACTACCACAATCATTTCCATTGTCACTACCACTGTCATTGCCATTGTCATTGTCACATCAACCTATAACCTATCATTGTATCCAACCTGTTACTCACCAACCTATCAATCACTGTCACAACAACCTGTCCAACCAATCATTGTCTCATCCACGAAACTAGATCCACTCACATTTGTATGCAACTAGTGTCAAGATCACCAAGAGAATATCTCAAACCATATGTTCAACATCACCAACACATGCCTCTACCAAGCATGTACCAACATCACCACATACCATCACAAGATATGTGTCTCGACCAAGTACCAACCTATACGATGCATCAACATGTACCTGTACCATCAACAAGAGCATCAACCATGCACCATACCTGTATCACCACTTGTACCACAACAAGTGCATAAACCATGCACCGACACATGTATCATCAACACTTGTACCATAACATGTTCCAACCATGTACATCAACACCATACCATATACCATATCATGTATCATGCAATGTGCCAATCATGCACATCAACCATGTACAACAACACTTGTACCATATACCATATACCATGAAATGTGTCTCAACCATATATCGTATCACTCAATCATGCCACACACCATGTACCATATGATATATCAGGAAAGTACTACCAGTGGTGTACCTCAACCAAGTACCAACATCACAAAGACAATCACCTCATACATGTTACAAGAATATGCCTCACACCTTGTGCCTCAAGTATGTGCCAAAAACCATAAACTATGTACCATACCAAACCAGATACCAACCAACCAATAATGTACCACTAACAATGTATCATATGATCACCAAGATGTACCATGCATCAACAAGACATGACTCTCAAGCATGTACCATATCACTAAGATAAATAAATCAAATCATGCATATAAACATACCTCAGAACCTGTAATTGACATGTTGTATTGTGAACTGACCTGTAACTTCTTCTACAGTCCTTAGCAACCAGGTACCAACATCTCTTCTCACCCTTTCACAATATTTTCATAGATTCACGACTTCCTTTACTACTACCCATGGATATCGACGTTTTTCTCCACCGTAGACCGCATGCATCCACTCCCTTTAGACCTGTAACCCACAAATACATCAGAAACTAGGGTTACTCATGTTTGTTTCAACTCCAAGACTTTCACCTTCAACCATCCTTTGAAACCTCAGTAAAAAATGCTTCCATATTTAAGCTCAGATTCACTATTATATTTTCCAAAAGATAGACCATAACATTCATAAGATAGATATTCAATGTAAGTGTGTATATTCAAATGAGATATTCTTGTGGTGTATTTGTACTTGTGCTAGGTAACCTCTTTCCTTATTTTAGGGGTTTCTTGTTACAACCACTTTACCCTTTCACCAATACTTGTAACAAACTAGGGGCTTCTTGACCACTCTTTGGGGCTTCCAAATTTACAAGGTCATATCTCCCTAACCATGAGGAAACACGTGGCATTGTACATATCACTGAAAAAATACACGATGTGTACTATCCATCTATAATAGTCTTACCTGAAATTTAACTATCCTTCATGTCCATATTCCTTAATCAACTTATGGTCCCATGACCACAACTTCGGGGCTACATGTAGACTACATCAAATGTACCCAACTAACTCATCATCAATCTATATCATACAAATGTCAATGAACTATTGTCCAACATCTCTGGACCTCTCCAAGAGTTGACATCAATCTCTAAGTGTTGACATCAATATCCAAGATCTCTCTCCAAGGGTTGACATCAATGACAACTGACTATCCAACAGTTTCCATATATTGTACCCAAATTCCATGATTGAGCTCCTTCAGAACCACAAGATCTAGCTTGGAACTCATAATGTTGATTTATAGATATAATCCCATATTCAGTATGCAAGTCAAAACTCCAAGTCAATCTACCAAACAAATCCAACTTGTTGAGAGAACATACAATCGATCGCCTCCATAAGACTTGTAAACAACATGATAGATATCAAAACACTACCTATGATACCATGTTGGAGAATTAGAGGATTAGGTAGATCAAATATATAACATTCAAAGAGAGAGGTGGTGTCTAAATACACTATTAAAACACTTAAGATAAATCGAGCATAGGTTGCATATTCATCATACACACTTCATTCACATTGTTTTATATCAACCCAAAGGGCCATATTATATATCACCAAGATGTAAACAACTCCCTTGAAGTGAGGAAGATGAGGTTGACATAGATCGCTGAGAGTTCATAACAAACTTATCTATTTTTACCTTATTCTGTGCACTATTTAATTATTTTGTTCAAGTTCCAACCAGTCAAATAGTTAGCTGACCATCTAGTGGATCTCCTAGTTGACCACTTAGTCTACCTCTTTGTCAACTCTTCTAGTCAACTGTCAATTGATTGTCTCCAGAATATCCATAGGCATGATGAACCTACATAGCCTATTGTTCCAACATCATTCAAATATGAGGCATTGGTTAAAAACATTCAAAACCACTATCGTTGATGATAAGTCACAATTGTAATTTGATTATTAATTTAATAAGCATTGCTATCAATGAACAATATATCTAGTTTGTCAAATTTACTATATTGAGATAACTTTATTTCAATACTTTTGATATAAGAATGATGATGACAATTACAATTGTTTTAAAAATTGGTTATTAACAAAAAACAATATGAATATGTAAATGCCGATGCTTTTTTGTAATATTGCATACCATATTTGTATTAAGATTTGCTTAATAATGTTTCAATGTACAAATAACAATATTAATTAGTTTATTGTGTTACTTTGCTTACACATATCGAATATTTATTGAATAATCATTGATTATATTCGAAGTGAATGGAGCATTGTTACATGAAAGGCATAAAATACCATTTTTTTTTGTAAGCTAGAAGTTGATATTACCTTTCAGAATCAGAAATTACAATAGATATCGGTGACATTGGTGTTGAGGATGCAAAAAAAGAAAACCATCCCCAACACTGGGTATTAAAGTTCCAAAAAATTATGCCAAGAAGGCTATAAAGAGTCATCATTACAGAACTTGGACTATGATGAGAAGGCCTTAAACTATGAACATACAAAATTATAGGACCCTGTAATTTCGCTATCCATGATGAAACTAGGGGAAAAAAAACATGACATACCATAAGACTTATTTTCTTTTAGAACTGTTAGGGAAAACATGGCTGGAGGATTCAGGCCAATTTGGATTCATGACTAATTGAAGCAAGTTCTCTTGGTTGTACCTCTAATGAAGATATTCTAAGCCAGAGTCTAAGAGCCATTCCAACTTTTTGTCAATCAATTCATGCATGAACCTTTGTTCATCATTATCCTTTTGAAGCTCTAAGATGATATTACGTTGGTCATCCATGAACCTAGATAAAGGAGGTGACTTCACCTTTGAGTTGGAAGCATCACCGATTTCGATATTGTGAGGAGGGTTAATGTTTGGATTTTCCTCCTCAAAAACATTCACAGAATATGAGGATCCATGTTCCATTGTTGAAGGACTTGAACACAAGGGGCCACTACAACCAACACCATGCCAAAGAGACACATTGTGACATCAACCTTGGAAAGCAGAAGAATTTTTCCTAGCACGTCGCAGTTTGCTTCATTCCCGAGGCATAAACTTGACCAGAGCCTATTGAGAATGGGCCAAGTAGAGAGAAGGAGAGGTCCCTGAGAAGAGAACATGAACCAGAGGGATGAAGGAGCAATACATGGAGCAGAACCATTCCAGAATAAACATCGGCCAGGGATGCGAGTTTCTATAAGAGCCATAAAGACCTAAGTTGTAGCCATCAATTCCATGTACTTACTCGTATTGAATCATACATCCTTCCCATGAATGAAATCAATAACCGAATCCAAGTGAGATAAGGACTGTAAGAACGGTCCTAATAGTGTTAAATGAGAAATTTTAGCCATTGAGCTTAGGGAATGAGAGAGAGGTCGAGAGATCACAAGTGTATGCAGATGGATCATCCAAGATCTGTCAAAGTGACACCCCATCTCGGGAGGAGTTTTTCCAACTTCACTAGTTTTGAGCATTCCAAGAGTAAAGGATGATTAGGAGTTTGGGATGCATTACAGATCAAATTGCAATTTAGAAATTCGACCTATGCATTTTCCACTTTATCAACCACTTTGTTTGCATCCTGATGCACATGGGTAGGTATAAGGATATAGTTGGGAAGGAGCATGGATTTGAGAAACTTAGGATTTCTTAAAAGTCTCCAGCTGGGGTAGATTTAAGCAGGATCCGAACCATTTAAAAGTTTGGTGAACATGACCAGAATGATTCATGAGTCCCCTTCTACTATGAGATTTTGGTATCCAAATTGAAAAGATGCTTGAATACCTTTTATAAGTGCCCATAACTTCGTTGAATGATTTGTGTCATTTCCCAGGATTCCAGCTAGGATATTAAGGATATGTCCCTAATCATTTCTGAAACCCACCCCATAACCAGTTGGACCTGGATTACCTTTGGAGTCACAGTCAGTTGAGCTTCATGAAACCTTTACGGAGGAAACTCCAAGAAGTAGGACTGCTAACGGAGGGGGAGAGAACTATATTAGGAATTGAAATGGAGTTATGAATAATTTCCCAACTATGGAGAATATCCTTTTCATGTGAATCACAATTGAGATCTTTAGAGGTCCAGGATTGAATTCATACTTTCTCCCTAATGTTGTCACGAATTTTGGACCATAATTGAGCCTCATAAGAAATTCATGCTCGAAAGATCCTTCGATTTATTTCTTTCCAAAGATGACATACAAGGAACCCAAGAATCAGTTTCCATATTCGATTGAGGATTGGGGTTTTGAAATACTGGTTTCTCCATCTTTCTATGGTTGTTATGACACTAGTTGAATGGAGATCAGAAGTTCGCATAGATTTTGCTACTTGGTCCCAAATTTGCGAGCTAAAAGGACATTTATTTAAGATATGCTCCATTGTTTCCTCTTGATTCAGACATAAAGGGCATATGGATGGCCTACGAAGCCTCTTTTTAAAAGGTTGTCCTAGGTAATAATTCAGTTTTGAGCTAGCAGCCAAAGGAAAAGGATCACCTTGGGCCATAGATTAGCTTTTCAAATTTAAACCCATATCTCTTCCTTTGCCGAAAGTTGAAATTGGGATTTAATTGCATCAGCTTCTTTGATGGAAAAACCCCCCTAAGTAGAGTGACCCAAAATAAGAATGTCCAGTACATGATGGATGTAAATTTTTCTAACTTCTACCTCCTCCTTCCATGGGTTCAAATCACATTCTAGTGTAAATTCAAGGTTCTGATGGTATATTTTACACTCTCTCCAAGATGGGTGCAAGGAATTCTCCTTCAAAAAATACTTGGTCGTCAAGTCTTCTATGTTCTACATATACTAGAGAATTCTCTGTGTATTGTATTTTTTTGGAGTAGGTGTAGTTGTTTCCATGAATCATACTAAAATAGTGCAGTCCTTCCATTTCTTACTTCCCAAAAAGCATTTTCTTGTACAAGGGTTCTATTATTATAGGTTGCATTCCATATTAAAGAACCATAATGTGGCTCGTTGAATCTGATTAATATGGCTTCTTCAATACCTGTAGCATATTTTTTCCTCCACAGATGTGCCCAAAGGTCTATTGGATGTGTCAACCATCTCCACCAGATCTTGGCCCCCATGACATCACTTCAAGTGCACTGGTCTCATATCCCAAGACCGCCTAAGAGCTTTGGTTCGCAGAGATCCTCCCATTTTACAACGACCCATTTCCTCCCTTCTTTAGTACCTTGCCATACAAAATTTATTTGAATTGAATGGATGGTTTTGAGAACAAAATTTGGCACAGCTAAGGCTAAGAAAAGATAAATAGGGATGGCCTGAAGAATAGATTTCAAAAGGGTAAGACGACTTATGAGATTTCAAGGTATAAAAGTCTAGGAGCTAAGGAAACATTTCAAGGACTCAATAAGGGGCTCCCATGAACTATTATGCAGATATTTGTCAATGAGGGGGATGCCCAAGTATTTGGAATGAAGGGAGCTCTGAGTGTACCCAAGGATACAGGAAAGATGGATTTGGATGACTTCAAGGGTGTTAAAGAAGAAAAATTGTGATTTCCCAGAGTTAATGAAGATGCTTGAGGCTGCATTGAAATCATTGAGGATATTACAAATTGTGATGGCTTCCTTGGCCGTAGAATATCCCATCATCATGGTATCGTTGACAAATTGACTGTGGGACATAGGAGGTTGGATGCTAGACAGTGTTAGACCTTGGAGAGTGCCATTTTCAATGTGGGATTTTATGTAACGGTTAAGGCCTTTAGCCACAATGAAAAAAAGGAAAGAAGAGAGAGGGTATCCTTGACGAATTCCCCTGGAGGGAGTGAAATTTTTAGAGGGAATGCCACTGACAAGAATGGAAAATAAATTTGAAGAGGTGAGATGGATGACCTAATTGACCCTTTCATTGTTGAAACCAAAATCTAGAAGAAGTTATTTCATGTACTACCAGCTTAGAATGTCGAAGGATTCCGAGAAGTCTAATTTAATGAGAATTCTAGGGATACGAGAAGATTTCAGAGAGTGTATTACCTCATGAGCAAGGATTACATTGTCTAGAATCTGTCTTCCTTCAACATATCTAGATTTATCCTTTGAAACGTTAAAAGGAAGAATGGGTTTGAGTATGAGAGTTATTACCTTGGTGATGACCATGTAAATGACGTTGCAAAGAGAAATGGGCTTGAATTGTTTAGGATATGAGACTCGTTCTTTCATAGTAATTAAAGTAAGGAAAGTGGTGTTGAGTGTTAGGAGAACTTCATAAGAGCATCACAAGTCCTCGACCATCTTTCATACCTCTTCCAAAACCATTGGCCAATAGTGGTGAAATAAGTCTATGGTAAATCCATCAGAACCATGAGCTTTCCCTATCGACATTTCCTTCATCGCTTGCTCCACTTCCTCTATTGTAATCTGCCTAAGGAGAGTTGCATTCTGATCCACTCTAATGATGGAGGGAATGTGCCAAGTGATATTGGCTATGTCTATTGATCTATCCGGGCAGAGCTCAATGAGTAAGTACTTATAGTAATTGATAAGTTCATGTTCCATGCCCTCATGATCCATGATGGCTTGTCCTTGATCATTCTCCAATCGGGTGATCCAATTAATATGGCATCGATGGATCATTGGACGATGAAATTTTTTTGAGTTTTTGTCCCCCCTCCTCAATCCATTTCACACTGGATTTTTAACGCCAAAGTGTTTCTTCCTATACATACCTCTCATCTAGTTGTTTCTTGAGTAAAATCTCTTCAGCTTAGATCTGCTCGGAACTACCTTATAAGATGATTTATTTTTGGACTTCTTTCATACGTTGCCCAAGATTCTGTTGTGGATGAAAAATGTTCCCAAAAATAATTTTATTCCAAACTTTTAAATGTTGTTGGAAGTTTTTTAAATTTTTTTGAAACTTGTACATCAAGGTGCCATGAGAGATTGTTGCATTTTTCCACTAGGTGGGAGCGTTCTCCTGAAAGTTTGGGTGTGATAACTAGAACTTTTCAAACTGAAAAGGCTTGCTTCGGTGAGAGCTAGTAGTGTCTATCCAGAGTTGAATGGGCCAATGGTCATATCCATAGGTTGGTAGAATGCTAGCCTCCATTATGAGGCCATTTAACATAAGTGGCTCAAATATTAGGAAGCGATCTAATTTGCAGGCTATTTGATGAGATCCGGATCTTTTGTTTGATCATGTGAAGATTCCCTCGCTAAATTCTAGATATATCAAATGAAGAGATGTTATTGTGTCCTTGAAGGCTTCACTCTCATTATCTAAGCATCTAATACCCCCTTTATTTTCCTTCAGAGATGTGATGAGGTTACATTCCCCCCCTAAAATCCATCGTCTATCTCCAACAAGATTCCCAGTTGAGTGAGGTTATCTAAAAATAACCCTTTCTCAAGGTCATGCAAGCCATAGGCATTGGTTATCACCCCTGCTTTATCTATGCTAATGGTTCTATATGAAGTTGATAATATCCATTTGGTAGAGTAGAAATCGTCCAGAATAACAGTGGTTGGGTTCCATAAGATAGTCATGCCACCTATTGCCTCTCTAGAGTCATTAAAAATAAATAAAATCTACCTCCAACATTTAGAGAGAAGATTCTCAGCTACTATTTATGCATACTTTGTCTCTTGTAATAGAAGTATGTCTAGATTTTCAATCATGATACTATTTCGAAGGATCTGTTGCTTGGTCCTTTAGTTGAGTCCTTTGATCTTCCACAAATAATATTCATGAGGATTGAGAGTTGGGAAGGGGGAAAGAAGATATTAGTGAGATTTTGAATTTGACCTGAATTAACCATGTAACTGCTAATCTCCTTAATTACTTTATGTGTTGATTTTCTCCCTCTTTTTCCACCTTCTTTTGCTAGTTTATGGGGATCCTTATGCATGTTTGGGTGAATTACTAGCCCACTTCTAGATATGCAAGTCACCATAGCAATGGAATTTAAGAAGACCTTGTGAAACTTTCTTAGCTATTATGGGGGTACATATTGAAATTCCTGCTTGCGATAAGCCTCCTCTAGTCACACTAGGTCTATCTAAACTAGCTCATTTTTGTCCCGTTTCATTTCCATTTCTCCTCCTTCCTCCAAAGCATGATCATCTTCCAGTGGGTCTTAAGAGGGGGAAGGGATGATTTTCTCTAGGATAGGCTCTGTGATATCCTTATTTTTTTTCTTGGCGTTACCCCTATTGGTACTGGGATGGACTTCATTTGAAGGACCCTCTTCAGGTAGTTGATTGAGAATCTCGAAAGAATTTCTAGTAGAGGGTGTTGCTGACGAAGTAGGGGGGGTTTCTTCTAATTTTTACGCCTTTTCCATTGAACTTAAATAAAACCATCTTTGGATTTGTTTGAAGTGGGAGAAACAGGACCAGGAGGAGCATTGAGAGGGAAATCTAGGAAAATATGGCCATGCTCATGAAATTTACGATAGCGGAAAGGAATGTGTTCATAATCTATTGTTTGTGCCCACTCAACAACTTGGTATTCTATATTTCTATTTATTGGAAAGGGCTTGGAAATATTCATATGCACACAAATGTGTGCGTAGGAGGTATAGCATGGCTATCTTGTAGCCTCGACCGACTTAACATAGATTCTCAGAGTGTTCTCTATCCCTTCTAGGATTTCTCCAATCTAGAATTCCTAAGGAAGGGAGTACAATTGGATCCATACAAGGGTGTAGGTGAAGTATTCTTTCTCTGGGATAAAGAATTATGTCCATAACTTGAGGTATAATCTTGTTGAATTATAGAACTAGGGCCCATTTTCAAATATTATATCCTTTTCTTCTTGGTTATGAAAGATGGCAGTCAAAAAACCTTTGGATCCTAGCTAAAGGTCATAATGCCCTTTTGGTTTCCACTAGGTATTGATCCATTTGATAAGGTCTCATTCATAGGGCCATAGTCCTAGAAATTTTCCAATAAGGGCATGGTCCCTCATGTATTGAGTTTGAGCTCCAACTCTTATTGAACTAACCACATACCTAGGGGCTGCAGAAGCTTGAGGGATGCATTTTCAAGGTTCCCATGCTCTAGACACTTTTGGATGGGAGGAGTCTACGTCCATCTCCATCCTTTTTCCCTTGTTGAGTTCATCATCATAGATATGATCTTTGAGGTGTGGTGGTGGGTCAAATGGCAGTCACATGCTTAAGGATCCAACTGAATCTTTCATTGTCATGTTGCAATAGGAGGGGGCTCGCACCCCCTTAATAGAAGCCATCAATAATGGATTGGTCACGCATTAGGAGAGAGGCTTGATCGAAGAAGGAGAGAGATCATGAATTACAAAACCCTAGGATTGTAGGCACATCAATAAACCCTATCTCTCAAATATTAAATTACACACTCCAAAGGCATAAAATATCATTACAAAACAAGTCACTGACAATAAATCTAGAAATGTGTACACGCACAAAGATTTATTTTATACGCCTAAGGGTTAAAGAGTTCCTTGAACATTGATTTACTATTTTTAAGATTAGATCGATTGTGGCCATGATTTCTACACTTGGATTGTGTTAATGATATGAGATATATTATAAAAAACTTGAAACTATTTTAAATAATGTAATTAGTAATTTTCACTCTAATAATTTCTATGTGCAAAAGTATTCTATATGGTTAGTAAAATATTTTGATTTTTTTTTATATTTGGTTGTGTTTGATAATTTGAGTGATACTTTTAATATTTTTACAATACTTCCATCTATATAAAAATCAATTAATGAAATTTTTTGTAAGTATTCGGTTGCAACTCTAATTATTGAAATCCAATATGTGTGCATGTTATGTATTTATTAGTTTTCATTATGTTGAAATATTTTTGTGTCAGTGTTACAATGGGATATATGAAAAACACAATAATAGAAATTTTGATTATGAAAATATGACTTGATATTGAATAATTTGGGTAAATCTTTTGGAACATTGTATTAATGGTATTTGTGATTATCGAAACACAACTCTTGTGGATGACTCCAATGAAAGTAATCTATGTGATTATGAAATTATCTATATTATTACAAATACTTATAATTATGAAGACATGAATGATAATTATGGTGTAGCTCAAGTGGTTGTGAGGAAAAGTTATTAGCCTCCCCACTTGGGTTCAAATCCCACTTTATGACATGTTTTCTCTAATGAGCCAATTATTGATAAGCTATATGCATAATCTATTCATGAGTTGTAGACATGGCCTTGTACCCTAAAGAGTATAGGATTTACCTTGTGTACCATCCTTGGAATGAGGGGAAGTTCCTTGTACCTTGAAGAATATAAGATTTACCTTATGTATCATCCTTGGAATGAGGGGAAGTGCACAAGTAGTTTTCCTGGCATATGTTACTTGGAAAAAAAGTACTAGTAGATGATGTGAATTCCATTTTAAAATTTTGAAAGATATAAATTAAATGTGATTGAAAATTTCTATCTTTGCTCTTGTCTTTTGGTCATTTACCCTA
>JZKD02S1451907.1:143640-169834 GCA_000966675.3 Picea glauca
GATTTTTTTTGGAAAAAGAAAAAAATAAATAAGTCAAGAGTTAAGATGGATCTTTCTAATAAACTTTGATGTGTAATAGACATATATCTTAATAGATTAGTGGTTGGGATGGATATAATTTATAATTCATTCGATCAAGCATAAATTGGGTGGAAACATGCTATTGTGGTTGGGGATTGACTTGTTGTCCATATGGATATTTTAGGAAATAGTGGGTGATCCTTTGATGTTTTCCTTGGAAAAAAATATAAGCAATCAATAAGTCAAGAGCTACGATGGATCTTTCTGATAAACTTTCATGTGTCATAAATTTTTGATTTAATAGATTGGTGGTTGGTATGGATCTAGGTTAGAATTCATCCAATCAAGCATAAATGGGGATTTATTTGCAAAAATATAGGGATTATGATATGTAAAGTAAGATGAATAATGTATTAACTCTTTGGGACCATAATTCTCACCATCGTTGTTGGATTTTCACCTTTTGCATCACAACAATCCTCTCCAACTATTTTTATTTCTCACCATAATGATTTTTTTATATACTATATTTGTTTCCTTTTGGTGAGTTTAAAGCTTATTAAATTTGTTTCATTGCATTGCATTAAAGTTCTAGAAGCTATTCCAATTTGTCGACACACTCTAGCTCATATACTCAAAGGTATTCTTGAAAAAATAAAAATAAAATTGCTTTAATTTTTTATGGCAAGGGAGCAATGATTACAAAGGGAATCATTTGGTTAAGTGGGGAAGGATTGCAACCCCAAAATCTCTCGGGGATGGGGGATGAAAAACATACATGTATTTGGTAAGGCTCTAACAACAAAATCATTATGGAATGTGATCACAAAGGAGAGCCTATGGAAAATGATTCTTATGTAGAAATGCATTGCTCTGGGAACCCTCTTGGAATGGATTAGAAAGGAAAACAAGAGTATAGAAAATGCATCTAACCAGTGGAAGGCTATGACACTAGCATTCCTAGTCATAGGTTCCTATCTAGCGTGGAGAGTGGGAAATGGATCACTAGTAAGAGTATGGGTAGATGCAATAATGGGGTGTGGTAGAGACATATTCCTCCTTGATGAAATCATAGAATGCCTATAGGTAATTGGAAGATCTACACTTAACTTGATTGGTAGTCCAACTGTCACATCCCTATGGTCTCAAGGCTAGAGAAATGCAACTGACCTTGGTCTAGAAGGAAATTTGGCCCAAAGGTGGGATCACCTTTTAGCATAACTAAAGAAAGCACATATAAGATTGAAGAATCACCCGAATGAACTAATCTAGGCTCTAAATGGTGCAGGGGGGAATTATACCCCTAGTCTTGGATACTCGGTTATTTTTCGACTAGGACTAGGAGATGACAAAGGGTTGTGGCAGAAGCTCTAGAAAGTTAAGGCCCCTCCCAAGAGTAAGTTGTTTATGTGGCTCATATTGAACAATAAATTTTTAAAATGGGAATCCTCTAGAAAAGAAATAGAGTAGGTCCAAGTATTTGTTTATTTTGTAGGTGTAGTGAGGACAACATTTCACATTTGTTCTTGCATCGTAGTTTCTCTCATAAAGTTTGGGTTGAGGTTGGGGAGTTTTTGGGTATCCAGAACCTTTGTAAATGTGAATACATAGATACATGTCTCAATGTATGGTTTACTCAGTAAGATCTAAAGTGCTTTAGGGAAATCACATTTCTAGTTTTTTGGGGAATATGGATAGCTAGAAATGTTATTTTGTCTGAAGAGAAGATGATTCCTACTTTTGAGGTAGATTCCCATGTTAATGCTTTATTTTCATATTACAAGGTTAAACCATAAAGAATTATTTCGGCGATACAGGTGGATAAGTCATTAGCTTGGGTTTTTTTCGATGGGGTTTTTCAAGGCCCAGATTCTATCAGTGGGATTGACATCATTCTATATTTTACAGAGACACATAGAGTTCAGGTCAAAGGTAATATAGGAAGAGGAACAGACAACCAACGGGAATTCAAGGCCTTGTATTTTTTACTAAAATCTGCTTTAGACAGAGGGATTGATAAGCTCCAAGTCATGAGTGACTTATCTATGGTCATTAACTAGATGAAAGGAAGCCTTCAATTACAAAATAATTCTCTCCTTCCTATAGCATTGCAATTAGAGGAAATGTCTAATCAGTTTATTTGGATCAGTTATACTCATGTTTATAGGGAGAACACCAAGAGTGTAGATCAACTCTCAAAGGAAGGACTTCAACTACTTGATCTTTATGGTTATTTGGAAGAAATACACGATGGCCATACAGTGGTCATCCATTAGTTCTCATTAAATTAACTATAAACTTCTTTTGAACTTATAATATGACAGTAATGGGGACTATTAATCTACGTTTTGTTTACTTGATATTATGAAGGTTGTGGATTTTTTGGATGTACTACTATGGGGAAATATTTTGAAGAGATTTATCTCTGGATGATCCATTATGCACTATGCCTAGAGCACCTGAGTATTGTATTTTTCTTCATCTCAAATAAAAATACATTTTTTTCTTGGAAAAAAATAGTAAGAAATGTATATCTTTATATAATATAATGGAATGTTAAATTGAATAGAACCATGATAACTTGAGATCTATTAAACAACAAGATATAAAAAAAATAAATGGAAATATAAATTTCTACGTGCTTGAAAGATCTAGAATTAAAAAATTTACTTGGAAAAATATTTAGAATAGATTTGATGTTCCAAAACTTAGGATGCCATTAATAAGAAAACAATTCCTAGAAAAATACCTAAAATTTTCCTTCATTCTATTTGAAGGTTTCACAAGTTGATATTTGCTCAAACTTTCCACTCACATATTATAAAAACTTTGCTTCCTTTATTTTTTGCATGCAACAAGCTAGGAATCCTAATGGAACAATATAACACACCTTTGACGTTTAAGCAATCCCTACCAAACACCCAATATTTTAAGTTTTAACTTCTCCTTCTTGCCACCCATGAAGTATTTTGTAAATGAATTAAAATTTGATATTAAACTTTTGAAACATTAAAAGATAAAAAAAAATTCTATGGAATTTTTTCTAGATGAAGCTCTCCAAGCACTTCCTCGCATTCCATGAATGGTACTCAAGTTAAATTTCGTTAGTGGACAACATGTATTCCTAACCCTAAGTGACCTATGTGCATTTGATCACGTGACCTCCTTGTCTATAACAGGTTCATCATGGCAAGTCATCCCACTTTATATATCCCTTAGAGCTTTTTGAAATGATATATACATATAGATATATTCCTTTGTTCCAAGTAAAACTACATGGGAAACCCAAGAGATGCTTTCCCACAAATTTCATGGATAACATCCATAGTAAAACCATCAACATATACTAGTGTGCCTCATCCAAAGGGATTTTATTGGAGCACCTACAAACACAAAACTATCCAAATGTCCAACAACATTGGTGACAACTGATTGAGTTAGCATTTTGAGATATAGATATAGATATAGTAAAGGATGTTGTGATGGAATATGAATTGCAAGCAAACTTCATTCCCATTACATTTCATAATGAAATTGGGCCAAATACCTCTTCAACATGGAAGATCATTATGCTATAAATCCAAAATGGAATGTTACTTGAACTCCTATCAAATTCTTTGGTGTGGAATCTTCAACAAATTTTGAAATTAAGGTTATTATCAACAATAAAAATACCCTATGAAGGGTTTTTTAGTTTTTTGGGAAACCCTCAATCAAACCCATGTGTGGGATGATTTGTCTCAAAAAATATCTTATAAAGTTATATGAAGCTACCCAAAAATTGATTGTCCCCTTGAATCCAAAAGTGAAGATCGACAAAACTGAGCATAGTTCTTTTGAATAACATGAGAAAATATATGATCTCAATTGATAAAAAATTTACATAACAAGGCTTGAACACTGAGACCCTATACTTATCATCCTAATGGACATTGAGGTTAGATAGATGAAAATGTCATAACATACATTAGGAAATTCTAGTGAATACTAATAATAATGTAGAATCGTGTTCAAAAGTATCACTCAACTCTTTCCCTACTTTTTATATCAAATTGAAGTCGTTAAAGGGTGAATCCATGAAAATATATCCCACTTTTTAGCAAGTAAATGTGTGTGAGTTTGATCAAAGAAAGCAATTCATCAAGTATTATATGAATGAAACATCTTGGTTAGATGGATGAAAATATCATAACATAAATTAGGAAATTCTAGTAAATACTAATAATAACGTAGAATCGTGTTCACAAGTATCACTCAACTCTTTACCTACTCTTTATATCAAATTGAAGTCGTTAAAGGGTGAACCCATGAAAATATGTCCCACTTCTTGGCAAGTAAATGTGTGTCAGTTTGATCAAAGAAAGAAAACAATTGATCAAGAGTTGTATGAATGAAATATCTTGGTTAAGAGTCTGATTAAAATCTTGACCGATTATTAACACTAAACTTGGTTTAGAGTTGAATTATTTATTGAGAGTTTGTTCAAACATTACATTTGAGTTAATTAAACTCTAGATCAAGAGTTGAACTCTATATGAAATGTTTGAATAATATAATTACGATCTTAGTGTAAAGCCCATTTTTCAGTCTTTTCATTTAGATTTGAACTCGAACCCAGGAAAGTTGACACCTACCCACCTACTCTCATAATATTCCAATTCAAACAGCTTGTTTGTTGTGCCATCACCTTCATAACCACTTTAACACCTTAATTACCATTTCAAGTTGTAGGTACTTTTTTCACTTTTAAATTATATTTAATAAACTAAACATTTTTATTAGATATTTAATTCTTCAAATAATTTCAAATCTACATCGACAAATATAAATATTTGCATAAAATTTTCAATCTCATAACTTTTTAATTTATTTTTTAACATATTTAATTATGATTTCTACAATACATCCAAGTCATAACAATTGAATAAATTTTTAAAAAGATCCTAAAAAAGTATTCACAATTAGTTAGATAATCCTTAAACCCTAAAAAAAAAATTGATATTCTATTTCAAATGTATTTAAAAAAATAATTTAATTTAATGGTTTAGTTTTAAATAAAATTAATTAATAAAAATAAATATTATTGATATTCGATTTCAAATTTATTTTAAAAATAATTTAATTTAATGGCTAATTCTAATTAAAAAATTAATTAATATCAATACATAAAAACACTGTGAAAAATCTTTCATGTATTAATAGTACTTAGAAGTCCAAAACAACTCTTAAAATATTTAAAAAACACAAAATAATTTTTCTTTCTTTCTTTAAGGTCACTGCCAAGCCAGACACCAAATTGGTGTATGAGACCCCCTTGTTTGTGGGACAAGGGATCCATAAACTTCTAAAATAAAGTTAAGAATATGAACAACCAAGAAATGAAAGTGAGTGATGCATTCTAATGTAAATGATAATTAAATTTTTTAACACAATGTTGTATTGAATCAATTTGTATTCCATCCATTCACACATTGTGATTATTCTTTAAAATAACCCTTTTGAAAATGAGGCCCAACCTTAGGTCGAAGGAATTCAAGTTTGAAAGGAAGATCGAAAATAGACCTATGGATTGCAATAATGGGTAAAGGCTTGTCACAAGGATCGACAATGAAGAATCTTGTAGGTTAAAACTTGAAAAAACAAAATTCTCTTCATTGTTTATTTATTATGAAAATAATGAAAATGAGACTTAAGTTCTAATCATAGTTCATAGGGAGTATGCCCTGTGTGAATATCAGTGTCATTGCAAGTGAGACCAAATCATGGTCATGAGTTTATATGTGAATATGGGTCATATCCTGAGCTTAGATGTGAAGATGGGTCATAGTCTTTTAAATATTAACAAATTAGATGAGCTCAACACACCAACACAACAAAATTTGAAAAGGACAATAAGTGATTGCAGAAAATAAGGAAAATAAATGTATCTTGTAGAAGATATGAAAACACCTTAATAGATGCAACCTTGGAGCACAAATCCAAACTACGATTAAAATCTTGTAGATTTTGAATTCAATGCAAACAATTATTGGTTCAGTCAAGGTCATGAATATCAAGGGGATAATTCATGAATATGGGTTACGATTTTATTTTATTTTACCTTGTAAAATGTTGGTTTTATTGGTTGATCAACTTCTGACTATCATAACTTATCTCTATAATTGAAATTTCAATTTGAAGTAAAAAAATGATTTCTAGGAAATTTTATTAGATTTCTACTCATAATTTTTATAATATGATTTATTGATAGTTAATAGGTCAACTCAAGATTGAGGGAAAGGTAATTAGAAAACACTAAATGGAATATGAGGAAACCCTAATTCTTGAAGGCATGGAGGAACTAGTGGATCGTGAGGAGGAAGAAGACTAAGAATCCAAAAGTTGATTTTTGCATCAAGAGAGAAATTGGTAGAGATTTGGAAGGGTTCAAAATCCCTTTGTGAAGACCTTAGGGGGAGGAATACTTAGAGACTTGGTATCCTTTAGGTAACCTTATCCACCAAAAGGGTGTTCGATAAAATGAGGTTGGAGGGAAAGTTGGTGTCAAATGTGACAGGACCATGAATCTTATATGCAAAGATCCAAGGCCTAGAGTTTGAGCTGTAAAGGAGAGGATGAATTACTAACTATAGTCCTAGAGAAACCTTTACCGAGGACAATGCCAAATGAATGATGTGATAGCATGAGGTTTTTGGGGACTCTTTTCGTCCAAGGTAAGGTGGTTGGTGAACTAAATCCGAAGGACCATTTAGGCTGAGGAATATTGTGATGTAATAATGAGATAGTAAACCAATGGAAGGGAAAGAAACATAGGTAAAGGAGGATAAAACCAAAAGGAGACAAGGTTAGACTAAATGTAGTGGAGAATGTTGGGATAGAATCAGTAATGGGGTTGGTGAAGAAAGCTGTCACTGGAAGGTTTATAGGGAGACAAGTGGAATAGAACTCACTACATAAATGGATGGTGCAAGAATGTAAATAATTTGTAGGGTGTATATTGGTATATGATATCTTGATTCTTGGTTGGTTGGAATTTGAATTCAAGAATGATGAAGACATGGAGCTAATTTTGGGAAGAAAATGGCTTTGGGTAGCTTATTTCTTGTATGTCAAAATATACCACCCTGGGTTTGATTGGAGGAAGGAAATAAACTAGATTAAACCCATCTACATGAAGATATTATGGTTTCCACTTGAATTGTCGAACATTGATATATTGAAAGTCGTGGTGGGTAGTTTAGGGAGGTTCATCGATGTGGAAGACAATTTTAATAAGAAGTTCGACAAGAGAGTGCCAAACTTCTTATGGAAATAGATACTAGGGAGGCATTACTTGAAGAAATTGAACTTGTTAGGAAAGAGAGGACTTATATCCAAGTATTAGACTACTTGTTGGTTGTGAAGCCTGATTATCTTCCTGATTCAGAGGTCTCTTTTTTCAGCCGTGTTTATACCCCATGAAGACTTTACACCCCAGAATAATATACACTCCTCCACGCGGGGGAGTGTAGGGGGGGGGTTACCCCCCCTGTGAGGTTCGGGGTAAGAGGGCCCCCGGCGAAGGTTCACGGGAGAAGCCCCCAAAGGAAAATTTGCCTTGTAAATGTATATTGTAATTTCATATTAAATCCGGACCATTTATTATAAGGTCGTAGATATGACGGTAGAAGTTATGTTAGGGTTTTTTTTTCCCTAGAAGGCAACCCTCTTTTATGAGGGAAATGTATTGTGGCTATGTATCATTGTGAATATTGTATTTTGAGTGAGGAGACTGTGAGAGAAAGAATAGGAAGTTACAACGGGTGTGTTGTAGGTTGTATCCCTTCATTTGTTGGAAAATAATAAAGGAAGGACCTGGAAATTTCTCTGGTGGATGTAGCCCACACTGGGTGAACCACGTATATCTGTGTCTCTATTATATTGTGTATCTTTTGTGTTTTATTTACGCATTTGTTTTATTTAATTTCTTTGCAATCTCGTTTTTATAACAACTGGTATCAGAGAAAAAGGTAACTCGCAGGAAAAGAGGGTTCCTGGTTCGAGTGGGAGCAATGGTGGAAGATGGAAAGTTTAGGGTCAACAAATTTAATGGCCAAAACTACCAGTTATGGAAGATGCAGATGGAAGATTATTTATATCAGAAGGATTTATTCCTACCATTGGGTGGAATAGAAAAGAAGTTGATGGCCATGAAGAACGAAGAATGTGAGGTTCTTGACATAAAGGCACTAGGAACGATACAACTGAGCATGGAAGCGTCAATGGCTTTCAATATTTCGAAAGAAAATACAACGAAGGAGTTGATGGACACATTGGCTAAACTGTATGAAAAACCCTCGGCATCCAATAAGGTATTTCTAATGAAGAGATTGTTTAATATGAAGATGTCAGAAGGTGGGTCTGTTGCAGATCATTTAAATGAATTTAATACGGTTACTAATCAGCTAAGTTCTGTAAAAGTGGACTTTGATGATGAGGTTAGGGATCTTCTAATCTTGTGCTCATTGCAAGAAAGTTGGAACGGCTTGGTCATGGTTGTAAGTAACTCGGTCTCTGGTTCAAACACTTTAAAATTTCATGATGTTGGCAGTGTTATCCTTAGCAAGGAAATGCGATGGAAAAGCATAGGTGAGACATCAGGTAATGCATTGAACATGGAGAACTGGGGAAGACAAAAGGATATAGGAAAGGGATAAGGAAACCATGGGAATTATAGGAAGGGAAGATCCAAATCCAGACTAGGAAAGATAGAGTGTTGGAATTGTGGGAAGGAAGGACATCTAAAGAAAGACTACAGAGCTCCAAAGAAACAAAGAGATGGACAGCAAGAGAAAAATCAGGAAGCAAATGTAACAGGTGATGTGTTACAAGATGGTTTGATTCTTTTTGTAGATAATATTTATGAGTCTTGGGTAGTAGATTCAGGGGCTTCATTTCATGCCACACCCCATAGGAAACATTTTCTAGATTATGTTCAAGGTGATTTTGGACAGGTTCATTTGGGTGATGATACACCATGAAAAATTGTTGGAATGGGAAAGGTAAAAATAAAGAAAAGGAATGGAAACCAATGGTTGTTGAAAGAGGTAAGACATGTTCCAGATCTAAGGAAAAATATAATTTCAACAGGGTAGTTGGAAATTGAAGGTTGTATATCCATATTTATAGATAAGATGTGGAAGGTCACCAAAGGATTATTGGTGATAGCAAAAGGAGAGAAGGTAGGTACATTATATTTATGTACTGGTAATACTTACTCATCTATCTCTTTAGATTCTACATGAGTGAATACAACATTGTGACATCATAGGCTTGGACACATGAGTGAGAAGGGGATGTAGATACTTCACAAAAGAAATTTTTTGCCAGATCTTAAACAAATTGATTTGAATTTATGTGAGCATTGTGTTTATGGAAAACAGAAGAGAGTCAGATTTCTCAGAGTCGGAAAAGAAAAGAAGAGTGAAAGGTTAGAGCTTGTGCATACATATGTATGGGGACTAGCTCAAATATCATCTCTTAGTGGCTTTCATTATTATGTTACTTTTATTGATGATGCAACTACAAAAACTTGGGTTTATTGCATTTGGAAAAAATCTAATGTTTTTGATACTTTTAAGAAATGGAAAGATTTGGTTGAGAATGCGACAGGAAAAAGGTTGAAGTGTCTCAGATCAGACAATGGAGGTGAATATTGTAGCAAGGAGTTTGATGATTATTGTTCATACCATGGGATTTGTAGAGATGAGACAATTCCAGGAAGACCACACAAAAATGGTGTGTCAGAAAGGATGAACAAGACAATCATGGAGCGTGCAAGGAGTATGAGATTGCATGCTAGTTTTCCCTTACAGTTTGGGAAGATGTTATAGATATTTTTGTTTACTTAATAAATAGAGGACCTTCAAGTTATTTGGATGGTTTAATTCTAGAGGAGGCATGGACAGGTAAAAAGGTAAACTATTCTTTTTTGAAGACTTTCGATTGTGAGGCATTTTCCCTTATTGATAAAGAAAATAGAACAAAGCTTGAGGCAAAATCCAAGAAGTGTACCTTTATTGGATAGGATGTTAATGATTTTTGTTATCACTTATGGTATTATGAAAATCACAAAATCATTAGGAGTAGAGATGTCATATTCAATGAGAAGGTCATGTAAAAAGATCAGTTGTAGGGAAAGAAACAAGAAAAAGAAAAACCAGAATACACAGTGCTTGATGAGATCACTGAAAAAGAAATTCCAAAGGTACCAGAAAATCAAAATGTACAACAACAGGAGAAGCAGGTACCTCAAACTCCTGCAAGTGTTGTTAGAAGATACCACAGGTTAAGAAGACCCCCTGAATGATACTCTCCTTCATTGTATTATTTATTGTTGATTGATTCTAGTGAACTAGAATGTTATGAAGAGGCAATGAAGGTAGACACCAAAAAGAAGTGGGAAAAAGGAATGAAAGAGGAAATGGATTCCTTGGTAAATAACCAGACTTGGGACTTGGCTCGGTTGCCTACAGGAAAAATAGCATTGCAGAATAAATGGGTTTACAAGTTGAAGGATGAAGATGGAGGAAAAAAGCGGTACAAGGTTGGACTTGTTGTAAAGGGGTTTGCACAAAAGAAAGGTATAGATTTTGATTAAATGTTTTCTATTGTTGTTAAAATGAATTCAATTCGGACTATTTTAACTCTTTTGGCAGTAGAAGATTTGCATCTTGAACAGTTAGATGTAAAAACATATTTTCTCCATGGGGATTTGGAGGAAGAGATTTATATGCAACAACCACAGGGGTATGAGTTCAAAGGGAAGGAAAATTTGGTATGCATGTTGAAGAAGAGATTGTATGACATAAATCAAGCTCCAAGGCAATGGTATTTGAATTTTGACAGGTTTATGACAGAACAAGGTTATAGTAGATGTCATTTTGATCACTGATTTTATTTTAAAAGGCTAGAAAATGGAAACTATATTATCTTGCTATTGTATGTAGATGACATGCTTGTTGCGGGGTCTAATATGCAAGATATAAGTGTCCTCAAGAAGAAATTAGTTAATACATTTGCAATGAAGGATTTGGGTGCTGCAAAGAAAATCCTTGGTATGAGAATAACAAGAGATAGGAAAAATCGCAAATTGACATTGTCTCAGGGTGAATACATAGAGAAGGTGTTGGAGAGGTTTAGAATGCAGATTGAAAAACCAGTTAGTACACCTTTGGCCAACCATTTCAAATTAACTAAGGAAATTTGTCATAATACACAATGTAACGTCCCTGGCCCTCATCCTCTACCAGTTAATGCTACCTAATCCACTATATCTCTGTTTTTCTGCTCTGATACCATTTTGTAACGTCCCCAGCCCTCAACCTCTGTCGGGTAACACAACCCAATCAACTTTATATTTTTGTTTCTATCTCTAATACCAAATATATTTATAAGCATGTCCATCTAATTCAATTTAAACAATTATAGCATTTTTTTCATACACCTATTCATGCAGAAACAACATTAAAAAATACATGCAATATATACAAACAATTCTAATAACATTATAACTTGATTTCAAGATACACATCATACAAAGAACACAGATTTGGTACTTATCTTTTAATATATGGCCACCAACTGCATGCAGACCTTCCACGAACCTCCCAACCTTATACCACGCTGCTCATCACACTCAATAGTGGGTCATCCTTGAGCTAGGACTAAACTCCGTCGGGCAAGGGATTCCTAGGCTTGGCAAGGACAACAATAAAGTCGCACATATCAACAAGAAGGATTTTATCCCAGGATCCACTTACGCCCATAGCCCACAGACCCTCATTCCCTACATGCATGTCCCACCCCAGGAGTGTACACCTTCACTATCACAAGTCCATCAGTTGTCCACCTCCCTTCTAGGGATTCAACAACAGGCTGGACTTGAAGTCTCGAAGTATTGTTGCTGCTACAAGACTCCCTCTAGAAGAACTCACTTCCTCAACACACTCTTTCACCTGGAGAGAGTTACTCAAATGCTTGACAGCCTACCTCTTCTATCCAGCTCCTAATTCCAGCGGGTAACCACCGCAACAAAAATTGGGTATGGGCTCTAGTAATGACAACAAGCCACACCAATCCAGAGAAAACGTGGGCAACAAAAAGAAAGGCTAAGGTGTGATATGGATCAGACACTACGCAGTCGTGTTGTGCTTCATAGGAAAAACGATTAGCTTCATAACACGGGTGAGCGGGTTTCAGAAGTTGCATAGATCGACGATGGAGACAATGGTTGGTTGTGTCAATGTTCTCTCTATATCAGTGTGTGCATCAGTGGGGAGTATGGAAGACTTGCAAAGTGGCGACGATTGCGAGAATCATGAGGGAAACCCCAATGAGATGACTTTCCCACCTAAAAATTGCATGCGCCCAAGTTGACACATGTCTTCCTGAAGCTACATGAGCTCCACTTAATACTCGTTCCATTTCCTTGGGAACTTAGGACAACATAGGTTATGTCAAACCTTAGCCTGTAGGAAATAATAATATAATATTATCCCTTTAGGGGTAAGCCCTCTAGCTTAGCCCCTATTCCTAGACACTTAGCCTCTTCACTTTCCCTACCTAGTGGAGCTTAGTCCCCCATAAAATATTTCTTCGTGGTCGGTCTACACGCAGCGATGTAATTTTATTAATGATGTGAGTATTTACATATACAAAATCCGGCTCATTGGCCTTACCACCTGCCTCTCCAGCACAATAAACACATAAGTCCTCTAGCTTATAAACACTTGGATCACGGGCCTATAAACATAATTACAATTCAACAATGGCTCGACCTTGGGGTGTTACAATCCCCTCCCCTTATTTTTTCACTGTTCTCAGTGAAACTTATTTACACATCAACAACAATATTTCCAAAATCTTCAAAAAAATGTGGGTACTATGCCTGCATAGCATCTTCATGCTCCCATGTTACATCCTCAAGATCATACCAGTTCCATTGAACCTTTACAATATTTATGACTCGATTCCGAAGTTGCTTGCTCTTCCAGTCCAGTATGCGCACATGTTGCACTTGCAAAGCGCCTTCTTGCTCCACCTGAATCACATTCCAATCAATCACATGATTAGTATCAGATATATACTTCTTGAGCAATTATACATGAAATACATTATTGATAGTCATGGATGCAAACAATGCAAGCATGTAATCTACCGATCCAGTCCTTTCTAGGATTTTAAACGGTCCACAATATATGGCTTCCAACTTGGAACAACTTCCCATCTTCAGGGAACTTCTATTGGCTTTCACCTTCAGGAAAACATGATCACCCACTTTAAACTCCATGTGGGTTCTGCCTTTGTCTGCATAGCTTTTATGCCTATCTTGGGAAGCCTTAAAATTCCTCTTTATCTTTGACAATTTCTCTTCCATTTCCTTGAGAAACTTTGGCCCAACCACTTCCCTATCAGCTGGGTTGTCCCAACTTACTGGGGTGTTTCACTTTCTTCCATAAAGTTCTTCAAACAATCTCATCTTTAGCAATGCTTGATACCCATTGTTGTAGTCAAATTCTACCAAGTGTATATAATCTTCCCATTTAGATGGTTTGTCCATCACATACATCCTTAGCATATCTTCTATCTCTTGGTTTACTCTTTTTGTTTGTCCATCAGACTCGGGATGATAAGTTGTGTTGAAGTTCATATTTGTTCTGAACCCTTTGAATAACCCCTTCCAAAACTTCGAGGTAAACTTTGGGTCTCTGTCAGACACAATTGTCTTGGGAATACCATGCAATCGTGCTACTTCCCTCATATAAATATCAGCAACGTTAGTTTCCTTGTGAGTAGTCTTTAATGGGATAAAATGGGTGGCCTTCGTGAGCTTATCTACCACCACCATGATGGAATCATGTTGTTTGTTTTTTCTGGGTAATCTTGTGGTGAAATCCATTGTCACCACTTCCCACTTCCACTTAGGAATGGTTAATGGCTGTAGCAACGCAATTGGGTGTCTATGCTTAGATTTGAACCTCATCACTCCATACATCTGGAAATGTACTCTGCAATTTATTTCTTCATACCTGGCCAATGGTAATGGCTCTTGATTGTTGCCACTGTTTTCTGGCATCCAGGGTGCCCAACATAAGGTATATTATGCATTTCTTTCAAGATCATACTCCTCAATTCGTGAGAGATGGGTACATAAATTATGTTCCTGTACTAGAGTATTCCATCATCTTCCAATCTATAATATTCAAATTTATGCAACATCTTACCTTGTTGTAACTTTTTTACCATCTCAATGTACTGCAAATCTTCTTTTGCAGCTTCTAAAAATTTTCCTTTAACATCAGTTTGATACATGCTAATGGTTGTAGCATGTAGTTCATGCACTCTCTTGCTGAGTGCATCAACCACTTTGTTCTCCTTTCCTTTGATGTGCTTGATATCAAAGTCATATTCACAGAGGAATTCCAACCATATGCTCTTCCTAACATTCAATGTAGTCTGATCAAACAAATACTTCAGACCATTATGGTCTGTCCTAAAATGAAACCTCTTTCCCATGAGGTAGTGTCTCCATTTCTTTAAAGTGTGCACTATGGATGCCAACTCCAAATCATGAGTGGCATAGAGCCTTTCATGCTCTTTCGATTTTCTGGACTCGAAACATATCACAAATCTGTTATGAATAAGGACTCCTCCTAGTCCTTCTTTGCATGCATTAGTGCAAACCACAAAATCTTCATTCGGATCTATAATATTCAGAATTGGAGCATTGGTTAACAACTTCTTCAATTATTGGAATCTCATTTCACATTCTGCTATCGATTGAAACTTCTTGCCCTTCCTTTGCAAGGAAGTGATGGGATAAGATATTCTCGAAAACCCTGCAATGAACCTTTTGTAGTAGCCAACTAGACCCATGAAGGATCTGACTTCTGTGTTTTCCACCCTTTAATGGCCTCAATCTTTTTAGGGTCCACTGCTATCCCTTCTTCATATATGATATGCCCCAAACAGTGAATTATGTTTTTGATAAAATGAGCAGTTGCTCAATTTGGCATACAGCTGATGCTCTCTTAGCGCTTGCAACACCATCCTCAAATGATTCTCATGCTCTTCTTCTAGCTTGGAATATACAAGGATGCCATCCAAAAAGACAGTGAAAAACTTTTCCAAATATTCTTGAAAAACACCATTCATTAGGCACATGAAAACAGTTGGTGCATTTGATAACCCAAATGGCACCACTGTGAACTCATAATGATTGTACCTTGTCCTGGAGGTGGTCTTACTGATATCTTCATATTTAATCCTTACCTGATGGTATCCTGACATGAGATCTATCTTTTTAAATATCCTTGCATCCTTCAACTAATCGAAGATATCATCAATCCTTGGTAAGAGATACTTGTTCTTTATACTTACTTTATTTAATTGTTGGAAGTTAATGCACAATCTCAAGGTCCCATCTTTCTTCTTCACAAATAACAATGGGGCACCCCAAGGTGACACACTTGGGTGTATATACCCCTTCTTCAAAATTTCTTCCAACTAAATTTGTAGCTCCTTCAGCTCTGGTGTACTCATTCTGTAAGGAGTCTTTGACACTGGAGCTGCTCCAGGCAACAAATTTATAGAGAAATCAATATCTCTCTTTTGGGGTAGCCCTGGTACCTCCTTGAACACATCTCCAAACTCTTTCAGGATTGAATGATCCTCCAATTTGGGCACCTTATCCTTGGGTGCTTCTTTCATATGAGCTTCAAATAATTAGCATCCCTTCTTGTAACACTTCTTCAGTTGCATTATTGAAATTTCTCGGACAATAATTGCCCTAGGAATTCCTTTGATTGTTCTCTAATTTCCTTCCTCATCCAGGCAAGTGAATGCCTTGTTACAATAGTCTAAGATGGCATGGTGTTGGTCTAACCAATCCATACCAATTAGGCAGTCATATGATCCCAAAGGAAAGATGTTCAAATCTGCCTTGGTACTCAGTCCATTCATGCCCAATGGACATGATTTAATCAACTTAACAACCTTTTTATTGGTTCCTATAGCTAGTTGCACCAACCAAGATTTCCCATGCTTGCTTCTTGGAAATTGCAATCTTTCCACTAACTTGGGATCTATATAGCTATGACTAGCCCCTGAATCAATTAAAATAGTAAAGGCACAGTTATTAATCATACCTTTAACTCCAATCATGTATGATTGAAACTTAGCTTGCTTGTTGTCTAGGGCTACATAGATCCTTGGTACTCTTCTTCCCATTCCCTCTACCATTTCTGCTTGTTGAACATTGTGAACAAATATCACTTTGTCACCTCTGTGAGGACAATCTCTATACCTATGATCTCCTTTACAACCCCAACATTCCATAAGTGTCTATTTTGGCCTTTGCCCACCTACTTCACCCATCCTGGGCTCTCTCAAAAATGGATGTCCTTGAGGACTATTTCTGAAAAATGGTGGCTTGTTCCCCTTTTGTCTCTACTCCCTTTTAAAATTCCTCCTATCTTCCCAAGACTTTTGGAAAGTAGGATTTCCTTTTTTTTAATCATATATGCACTTAGCTCTCCTTATGGTCTCCTCCAATGTTTTGGGATCATCATACTGGATCTTGTCACTGATGAAATATGGCAGCCCACTCAGATACCTCTGAATCTTAACTGTCTCGTCCTTGATGAAGGGGACATACTTCAACAACTCCAAGAATATTCTTCCATACTCATCAATGGACATACTTCCTAGCTTGAGTTCAAAGAACTCTTTCATTTTCTTGTCATAATACCTCTTAGTTAAGTACTTCTTTTCAAAATGCCTCTTGAATTTCTTCCAAGTCACATTTTTCTCCCTGACGTGTTGCACTTGCACAAGATGATCCCACCATATCGAAGCCTTTCCTTTTAGATGATAGATGGCAATTATTCCTTTTGCACGAGAAGAGTAATTCTACAGTTGGAAATATTTCCTCATGGCCAGCAGCCATGCCTCAACATCTTCATATTTATTGGGCTCTCCATCAAAAGTAAAAGGTTTTATCTTGTTCATTTCTTCCTTCAATTCATCTACTCCATATTTCCTATGTTTTCGGGTAGGGGATGGACTTGAACTGCTTTGTTCTCTCTTATTGGAATGCCTCGGGGAGTGACAGTGATGTCTGCTAACACTTATTGTTGTTCTTTTCTCATCAGGAGACCTGTGACTTCCTGATTTTCTTGAGCCACTCTCCTTATCCAATTTCTTTTCTATTCCTTCCAGGCTCTGCATCAACTAAATTTTGAAGTCTTCATGTTTCTCCTTAGCTCTCTTAAGCCTTTCATTATCTGCCTGGTGAATTTGGACATCTCTTTGAAAATTTTTGATGATTTTCATCATGCCCACGTCTATATCTATTTCTTCTCCATTCCCATTGGAGTTCAATCCTTCAATCCCCAAATGGATATCCTTTCCTCTTACTTCATCCTCCTGACTGTAAGCATCCTATGCCTCCTCCATTTCTCTGCACTTTGGAACAATTTGGTTTGGTTCTGACAATTGTTAACTCTGCAAAGTGTGCAATCAACCGAAATTTATCAGGTTACTTGACTTAATAATTTTCCCAAATAACTTAAACAATCTGATTCAACAAAAGAATGTCAAACTCCATTTTCAACCGGTCTTGGTCAATCAATAACCTCTCAGTATTCTATCTCTAATCCCAGCTATGTTCTCCAACAATTTTTTAGTGTTAGCCCCTTTTTCTTCAACCCTTGGTTTGCATGTGACCATGGTTATGACCCAGTGCTAATGATTTGGACGCTTATCTGGAGTCTTGAAACTTTGGGGCTTCGGAGCTTCGAAGGTTTCCCTTTCCGTACCTTACAAACATCACATAACAATGAAATGTCAAATGTGTGAAGGGCAATGGATCTATAGTCCACATTCCTTGCTCAGATCTACGATGGATAAGAGCTTTGGGGACTCTGGGCTTTGGCAGTTTCCAAAGCATGTTCCAAAAAATCTCCTGGAGTGTCGAATTGGCAAACTCGTGAAGTGGGGTGGATCAACGGTCCATGACTTCCCATCATCCAATGACTGATACTCACTATGGAACTCTGTGCTTCAGGATTTTAGGACTTCAGAGCTTCGGGGATTCGGGACTTTGGAGCTTCGGGGTTTCGGGACTTCGAAGCTTCGGGGCTCTAGGACTTCAGAGTATTTCATATTTGCACACTCTAAAACTATCGATCCACGAATCTTTGAATACTTCCACATCACCCCTGGTGACATCATTACGTCACGTTATTTCGACGCTATGAAACTTTGGGGATTTCTTCCTCCAATTCCATCACGAACCATTTCTTTCATAGTGTCAAGTCTTTGGACCTTGGGATCTGACGCTCATGTCCCCTGTGACCAACAGTTGGGATTAACTCCATCCTTTGGGCCTTCAGAAGTTCTCTGCCCAATTCTAATTGTAACACTTTTCCTCCAGAGTACCAAGTCTTCGGACTTCACAATCTAGCGCCATGCGTCTACTGGGGTCAAGTTATCATGGGCTCGGTCTGGTTAGATTCTTTTCCTTTGGTTAGATTCTTTGCCATGGTTTTTAACTACTTTATGTATTCATCATGGCCCCACTACCCATGCTTGAGAGGAGTTCCACGTGGCGAAATACTAGAAGTGGACACGTGGCCCAATCATAAGGGTGACACGTGTCACGTTCTAACTGGAATTTTTGTCTTCAAAAGGTTCTTAACTCACTGAAACGTGGCACACATCCCATGTGTCCACGTCATCTCTGGTGATGTCAGCAGGCCACGTCACTTCCGGACTTTGGCCTTCGAAAAATTTTACGCTTGCACACTCCAATTCTCTCAAATGCCAAACTCTCGAACAAGTTGATCCTCTAACACACGTTCCTTTCAACGAATGGTCTAGATTAACTCCAGACTTCGGTACTTTGGGATTTTCCACTCTATTCACACCTTGTTTCTCCCAAATGTCGAATTCCCGAACAAGCCTATCTGTCGACACATGTCCCTTTTGATGAACGGTCCATATTAACTCCGGACTTTGGGACTTCGGGAGTTTGTGCATCAGCACACTCCATTTCTCCTGAACATCGAATTCCTGAACAAGCCAACCTATTGACACGTATTCCTTTTGATGAATGGTCTGGATGAACTCTGGACTTCGAGACTTCGATATTTTGTGCATCAACACACTATGTTTCTCCCGAACGTCGAATTCCCGAACAAGCCAACTTGCCAACATGTGGCTTATCCCTACGGTTTTGATTCATCCTTAGGAAAATCCAATGGTAAACACTTTTCCCCCTGAATATACGGTGTATATCCCCTTCGGGACTTCAAAACTTTGGGCTTCGACCCCTTTTTCTCTTATAACCCGTAAACTTTGTCAAACCCCACGTCCCAACACCATGGTTATTGTGGTTTCTCTATGGCCATTTCTTAAACCGTTATACCTCCTGTGCTTCCGAACACAGTCCAAGTGTTCTCTCAACGCCCTTCTGGCACTTTGTACAACAAAATTCTCTGGACTTCTTACTCTGAATTCCTCGTTTATGGCCCATTCAGGTTCAGGGTTGAAACCATGGGCTCTAAACTTGAATTTTGTCCATTTCGACAACAATCCTTTTCCGAAACTTTTTCTTCAACTTCCACTAACATGGCCCATCCATGCTTAGTGTTGAAACCTTCGCTCTAATACCATTTTTTAATGTCCCTGGCCCTCATCCTCTGTCGGTTAATGCTACCCAATCAATTATATCTATGTTTTTCTGCTCTGATACCATTTTGTAACTTCCCCGACCCTCAACCTCTGTCGGGTAATGCTACCCAATCAACTTTATATTTTCTTTTCTACCTATGATACCAAATATATTTATAAACATACGCATCTAATGCAATTTAAACAGTTATAGCATTGTATTCATACACCTATTCATGCGGAAACAACATTAAAACATATATGCAATATATACAGACAATTCTAATAGCATTATAACTTGATTTCAAGATACACATTATACAGAGAACATAGATTTGGTACTTATCTTTTAATATATGGCCACCAACTATGTCCAGACCTTCCATGAACCTCCTATCCTTAGACCACGCTGCTCATCACGCTCAACAGTGGGTCACCCCCGAGCTGGAACTAAACTCCACCGAGCAAGGGATTCCTATGCTTGGCAAGGACAACAGGAAATTCACACATATCAACAGGAAGGATTTTCTCCCAGGAGCCACTTACCGCCATAGCCCACAGACCCTCATTCCCCACATGCATGTCCCACCCCCAGAGTGTACACCTTCACTATAATAAGTCCATCAGTTGTCCACCTCCCTTCCAGGGCTTCAGCAACAAGCTGGACCAGAAGTCTTAAAGTATTGTAGCTTCTATGGGACTCCCTCCAGGAGAACTCGCTTCCTCAGAACAATCTCTCACCTGGAGAGAGTTTCTCACATGCTTGATAGCCCGCCTCTTCTATCTAGCTCCTAATTCTAGCAGGTAACCACTGCAGCAAAAATTGGGTATGGGCTCTGGTAATGACAGCAAGCCACACCAGTCCAGAGAAAATGTGGGCAACAATAGAAAAGGATAAGGTGCGATATGTATCAAACACTACGCATTTGTTTTGTGCTTCACGGGAAAAATGATTAGCTTCATAACATGGGTGACCGAGTTTCAGAAGTTGCAGAGATTGACGATGGAGACAATGGATGGTTGTGTCAAGGTTCTCTCTATCTCAGTGTGTGCATCAATGGGGAGTATGACAAACTTGCAGAGTGGTGAAAATTGCGAGAATCGTGAGAGAACCCCCAACGAGCTGACTTTCCCACCTAAAAACTACATGCACCCAGGTTGACACATGTCTTCCTAAAGTTGCATGAGCTCCACTTAATAATCATTCCCTTTCCCCAAGAACTTAGGACAACTTAATTTATGTCAAACCTTAGCCTCTAGGAAATAATAATATAGTATTATCCCTTTAGGGGTAAGCCCTCTAGCGTAGCCCCTATTCCTAGACACTTAGCCCCTTCCCTTTCCCTACCTAGTGGAGCTTAGTCCCCCATAAACTCTTTATTCGTGGTCGGTCTACACGCATCGATGCAATTTTATTAATGATGTGAGTATTTACATATACAAAATTAGGCTCATTGGCCTTAGCATCTGGCTCTCCGGCCTAATAAACACATAAGTCCTCTATCTTATAAAAACTTGGCTCACCAACCTATAAACATAATTACAATTCAGTAGGGGCTCGGCCTTGGGGTGTTACACACATGAGGAGATAGAATACATGTCCAGGGTCCCTTATTCATCGGCAGTTGGCAGCTTGATGTATGCAATGGTTTGCACAAGACCAAATATTGCACATGCAGTGGGATTTGTGAGAAGGTATATGAACAATCCAGGTAAAGAACATTGGGAGGCAGTAAAGTGGATTCTGTAGTATTTGAGAGGTATTATTACTCATGCATTATGTTTTGGAGGTTCAGACATTATTCTACAGGGATATGTTGATTCAGATATGGCAGGTGATAAAGATAGCAGGAGGAGCACCGCAGGGTATGTTTTTACTATAGGTGGAACAACAGTAAGTTGGATTTCGAAACTGCAAAAGATTGTTTCACTTTCAACAATAGAAGCAGAGTATGTTGTTGCTACAAAGGCTAGTAAAGAGATTATTTTCTTACAAAGGTTTATAGAGGAATTGGGAAAGAAGCACAAGAATAGTAGGTTGTACTGTGATCGTGAGAGTTTCATTCATCTTGCAAATAAATCAGCCTTCCATTCGAAGACTAAGCATATATATCTCAGGTACCATTTCATACAATCCATATTGGAAGATGGACATTGGAATTTGGAAAAGATACACATTATCCAGAATCATGAAAACATGTTAATAAAGGGAGTAACCAAGGAGAAATTGAATTCCTTCTCAGTTTCAGTTGGTCTTCAAGCATGAAGGTGAAGATGATAAATTTGCTAGGTCCAAAAAGGATCATAGTACAGCATATACAACAACAATGGATTTGTTGAGATCAGTCTCTAGGTGGAATATTGTTGGTTGTGGAGCCTGATTATCTTCTTGATTCAAAGGTCTTTGTTTTCAGTCGTGTTTATACCGCATGAAGGATTTACACCCTAGAAGAATGTACACTCCTCCACATGGGGGAGTGAAGGGGGGGTTACCCCCTCTGCAGGGTACGGGGGCAAGCAAGCCCCTAGCGGGGGTTTGGGGGCAAAACCCCTAAAGGAAAATTTTCCTTGTAAATGTATATTGTAATTTCATAGTAAATCTGGACCGTTCATTATAAGGTCGCAGATCTGACAATAGAAGTTATGTTAGGGTTTTTTTTTCCCTAGAAGGCAACCCTCTTTAATGAGGGAAATTTATTGTGGCTATATATCATTGTGAATATTGTATTATGAGTGAGGAGACTGTGAGAGAAAGAATAGGAAGTTACAGTGGGTATGTTGTAGGTTGTATCCCTTCTTTTGTTGGATAATAATAAAGGAAGGACCTGGCGATTTCTCTAGTGGATGTAGCCCACACTGGGTGAACCACATATATCTGTGTCTCTATTGTATTGTGTATCTTTTGTATTTTATTTCCACATTTGTTTTATTTTATTGCTTCGTGATCGTGTTTTTCTAACACTACTAGTGCATACCCTTTTGATGTTTTAATTGTAGAGAAATAGGGAATTTATAAGAAATTGTAAAAGTCCCAATAGTAAGAACAAATGGAGGAATGAGAATATTGTTCTAGTGAGTAAAAATGTAACAATGGGCCTAGCAAGCAAATAATATGAAGGAAATAATCTAGGAAGCTTGCTAAAAGAGAAGAAATCATAGAGTAGTCAAACAAGGGAAAAACATGAAGCATTAAGAAGTTCCAGAGTGAAGACATGCAAAATAGCTTGGACTCAAAGTATGCATCTGGATCACAAAATGCCTCCAAATGTATGGAAAACAATCCACTTTATAATTCTTCTTTGTGTTTCGGAGAACAAAATAAGGGTGAGGATGTAATTTCCATCGGTGAAGCTAATCTAAGTACAAAAAACCATAATTTTTTCCCTAGTTCCAATAGGGATGCTCTTATCTAGGGAGAAGAAGGAGAAAATAATTTTCATGTAAATGAAATCCTGTTATGTCAAAGATAAAACCCTAAGAGTCTAAGAAGAGGGCTTAGAAGCTCCTGAAAGCCACAGAACAAGGTACAAATTAATACATGGAAGAGTAAAAGCCCCTAAAGAAGATATAGGGATTGAAGTCATGAAAATCCTATCAAAGAATGTGAGGGGGTAGAGAGTGACCAAAAAAATCAGTCCCTTGGGATTTTTTTCAAGAATTACAAGTCTGATGTAGTGTTGATTCAAGACATCATGTGTGAAGGTTGAAGAGTAGTGAACATTTTGTCAACCTATTTAAAAGATTGGTCCTTTTTATATCAAATGTAAAGGTAAATAAATAGGGTTAGTTACATGATGGAAAATACTCTGGAACTTATTGAATCTTATTTAAAAATGGGGGTAAAAAGATAGTTCTAGAGTCAAAAGAAATAAGAACATTGTATTCCATAATCAATGTGTATGGACCTTGTGATGATACAGAGGAATTTTAGGACATGTTTAAGGTGAAAGGATGGGTTCATGATGACAATGTGACTTTATAGGGAAACCTAAATCTTATTTTGAAATAAAAAGAAGTTTGGGAAGAAAATGCTAGAAATGACCCTCTAGTTGAATATTTATCATAGCTATTTGGGGAGGTAGCGCTTTGTGACATGGAACCTATTCAATTGGTACATAGTTGGAGAAACCTAAGGAGTGGAAAAGAGGGGGTATATAAGAGGTTAGATAGATTCTTGGTAATCAAAAGGATAATATAAGAGAAGGGAAGAATCAAGTCCTTGGAGGGAGAAGGGGGAGTCTCAAATCATCTTCCAATATCCCAAGCCACTAGGGTCTCTTAAGTTTAATTACAAATGGTTGGAAGAAGAAGACATAAAGAATATTGTTCATCAGATTTGGAAAAAAATGGCGTTGAAGTAGGAACAACTATGTTATAGATGGAACAAAATCTTAAACAAGTTTAAAAGATAGTAGGGGAATGGGTTAGGGAAAAATTAAAAAAAGACCCAAAAGGATCTTAAAAAAATAGAAGATTAGTTAAAGTATTTTTTTAGGAAAACATAGAGAGGGTATTTTTGGCAAAGGAATTAAGTAAACTGAAAGAATTATAAAGGAAAAAAAGGAATCTTCCAGAGAAAGAAGAAGTTGAGTGGAGGTTAAAGAAGAAAATCATTTTGGTTAGTTGAATGAGATCATAATACAAAAATTATTCAGAGCTGTGAAAAACATAGAAAACATATTAATACTATTTGGGAAATAAAAAAATATGGATGGAGTTAGAGTCAATAAGTTTGAGGAGATAGTAAACAAGAGTAACTCACTTCATAAATTAGTTACAAGATCCCACATGGGAAAATATTACAAAAATATTGAAGGTCGTTTATTTCTTCCCAAGGATGATGGAGGAACAAGAGAATGAGGATTTGGAAGTTGAGATTACTAAGGAAGAACTCAAGGCTATTTTGTCTTCATTAAATAAGGCTAAGAGTCTTGGCCCAAATGGGTTGACTACATAATTGTATCTAGCGTTTTATCAAATACTAGAAGAAGATATTTCAAGGCCAATTGAGGAATCAAGGATTTCAAGGAAGGTATTGGGTGTTGTGAAGTATTATTTTATAGAACTTGTCCCAAAGAAAAATAAACCAGAATCCTTTGACAACTACAAAAAAAAATATTTGTGTAATTCTATTTATAGTATTTGTGTAATTCTATTTATAAGATTATAGCAAAGATTTTGGAAAATATATTAAAAAATTATTTCTAACTATATTTTAGAAGAATTGTAATACCCTCTATGAGCATAATTATAATGAGTAAGTTTGTGGTAAGTGATTTACCATTTGATTAATTTGCAATTAATACAAAATAACAATAAAACTAAATAATAAAGTGGACTTGGGGTTATAACTCCTCAGGAGCACCATGGGAGCAATGAACCAACTGGGGAAGTAGGGGGAGTAAAAACTATTATTTTAATATGATTACCAAGTGTCTAATTCCCCAATTCTTCATATATTTTGTATTATGTGCCTTATGTTTATTTTCCAAGCTTTAAGGAAAGGCATGTGCTCTCCATGCAAGCCTATTATTCATGCAAGCTCTAGGGAAGGGATCCTCTCAACGTTTGAGAAAATTTCCTATCATTCATGAGCTAAGGTTAGTGCTAAGAGTAAATTCTTCTCAAGTTGAGGATGTTGTGGTTTTTTTCCATAAATGTATGTGGAAAGCATGGCTAAGTTATGGTTAATATCTATAGCTAAGATTCCATGCTTCCTAGCATATGAGATTTCTTAGGCATCCTATATTGTAGCACTAGAGGGAAGAGGCATAGCTTGAGGGACTATTTAACAAAGAAGGGGATCCCATTCCTTGTGTTGTGCATGGATGAGGGGGAAGAGAGGTTGGGTAGTGGAAACACTGTAGTAGTAATGGGATGAACTATTAATTATTTTCCTGAGATATTTAGAAATTGGGATAAGTGAGAGAAACCATAGACATAGCTAGTAAATTTTCCCTTGTTGTTTCATTGCTCAACATGGGGGTGGAACCTACATGAGATGGTTCCTATGAATGGGAGGAAATATGCTCCCCTGGATATATTTAACCAAGTGAAATATTATATCAAATAAATAATTTGGTATTTATTATTATATGTTGATGACCAAAGCTTGCAGTTATTATTGTAAATGAGGAATATGTGCTTATTTGGGGAAGATAAGAGGTTGGAAACTAGCATTGGCATAAGAGTGCATTATGGGTTGTCTGGTATATATTTATATGCATAATTTAAAGATTGTTACAAACATTATTTTTAAAGAAGAGGGGATAATTCTACCTTTTATATGTAAATTAAGTTTCACCTATGTCAATTTTTTGTAAATGGCCTTGTGGGATCACAAAAAATGCTAGAATTATGAAGTATGTAATTAATTTGTAGGGGGGAAACTAGATGTATGTTGTTGTAATTCCCCAGTATAGTCTATTAATATTCCTTGTATATGTTGGATTACTGAGAG